>PNEQ01108667.1:0-20167 GCA_003012365.1 Medauroidea extradentata
TCAACTCGTATCAAGGCAAGGTCATTTGTTTGCCTGCTTGATATTAAATTAGTAACACTTTCTGCTAATGAAAATTATTGGTAGGATAAAATCAGGTTTATATTTCAAGAGTTTTTATATTCTCAACACTATGCCTAGCGGGATTAATTTTGTAGTTGTTAGTCTTCTCATCACCCCGCTTGCAAGTCTGATGATTTTGATCTACAATTAAGAAATTATTGTTAGCTAAAGATTACATATATATATATATATATATATATATATATATATATATATATATATATATGTGTGTGTGTATGTGTGTGTGTGTGTGTGTGTGTGTGTGTGACCAAAGCCACGTGTAGCCAATATTTAAACGTGCACTGTATAAGTTATATATCAATTTACCAAACCGATGTTTAGGTGCGCTAAAACATATCTCCCGTATTTACTGCAGCGTTCCTACATATTTGAGGAAAGAGTCAAATACATATGCTGATATTCCCAAACTTGTATGTAGCAATGCTAACCGATGCCCTTTTTCCAAGCTGTAAGTGTGGTAACTGTTCTATGCTGTGTATGGATGAAATATTACCATACTCGTTTCAGGAAGTTTTTTTTACAGTGATGGACGCAAATTTGCTGCGTCTGTAATAATAGGTAATCTGTGTCTGAGTGTACTTTTAATTACATAACAAAGACGGTTAATTAGTAACTGCTGGAGTACTTAAGACCTGTCCATTCATGTGACCTCGAACATCAGCAGGTTACGTCTAATAGTCTGCAAGTAATCCTAGGTCTCGTGACTTACTGAACGCTTGAAAACTCTACTCGGGTTACTATTTGAATGTCTTAAGCTGAATATTTCCCCTATCCATGCAATGACTAAGCATATCCGCATTAAGTCAAAATGTTTCTGTCCCTGAAGATAACACTCGACTGGATATGTTTAGTTGTGTCGTCAGTAAGCAGATCATTAAAATATATCTACAGCCACGTCATGATCAGTTTCACAACTGGATGGTTTGCTGCAGAAATCAACAAGACTGTTGCTAACGTTCATAGCCTTCGACTTGGCAACAGTCATCTTATAATTAGGCCACATTAGTTGGCCGCAAGCTAAAAACGAACGTTTAAGAAAACAAAACACTCGTGCGGTTTTTATGCACCAACAGAACACACAGAAACCAGCAACACACTTCCTTATGACAGAAACTATGCGTAGCCAATCACAATTATTGTCTTCTTATCGAAGGGGCTGCGGTGGCCGAATGGTCCGACCATTCGCCTCCCACAAAGGCGATCCAGGTTCGATTTCCGGCGGGGTCGTTTCCCGGGTTTTCACATGCGGAAGTCGTGCCGGACGATGCCGCTTGCCGGCGGGTTTTTTCGGGGATCTCCCGTTTCCCCCGCTCCATCATTCCGACGCTTCTCAACACTCACCACATGTCACTCCTCACCGGCGCTAAAGATATCGATGTTGACTGCTGACCAAAATCCCTCACTCACTTCGTATCGAATTCTTTTGATACCTCCGTACGTAGATATATGAATTTTAATAAAATAAAGAAAATACGGAGATTGCTTAGAGCAAAGTATTAACAAAAATAAAAATTCAAGGGAAAGATTTTGGCTAAAGATGTTAACAGGCAGAAATTCTCGAAATAATTCGTTGTAAAGTTGATTGAAGAAGAAGAGAAAACATACGATTTATGGCAAGTCATTTTTAATGACTTTGGAAATGGCAGTGTGTATAACTGTGAATACGGTTATTGCGACTGTAGCAAGTCCTTTTAATAGTGTCTCCTACCACGAGTTTAAAATGCGTTGCAGTGTGTTAGTAAGCTGGTCTTTTTTTACGAAACTATTCCACATGCGGCCATCGTGCCAACGTACTAAATTAAAATACACTTCCGACATAGTCCGAAATTCATTGTTAAGTCACTATGCTCATTAGAAACACTGTTTCTCAGCCGTCCAAAATAGCTCAAAAAAAAAAAAAAAGGAAAAAAAGAAAAGGCCTATCTGACTGCTGTACTTCAGAATGTACTAACCGGATGCATGTGAAACTCATTTTGAGATGTTCACTGAACTTCGCTAGACTTTTCACGAATAAAATTATATGGTCACTGCTTAAGTCCCATAGTAAAAATGTATTGACAGAAAGTGTTCATGCTAGTGCAGCCGTTGGCTCGTAGGGGCAATCCGACGTTTGCTGCGCGCTTTAAAGTCATCCTTAAGAGTCAGTGGACGCGGGTTTGAGGCAGGGAAACAGGGATGGGTGTAAGTCGAATATAACATATCCGTCAAACACCTCATTGCTTCTAGGCACGAAGGACTAAACTAGCGCACAGCGTTTTCGTGGAAACCGTTTTTCAATGAGACTTCATGTAATGACCCTACTATTTTATTTGTGGAAAGTATGAGGTAAAGTCCAATACAGGTTTCTATGATTTAGTTTTCCGATTACGGCTGATATTTTCTCAGCTACAGCAACATGAAAAAGTCATTTTATTTAGCACTTTTGAGGAGCTTGGAAATCATGTTTTTAATTAGCGGACGGCATTTTTAAAATCGTAGCGACACAATGTGAAGTGTGTCTTCCTTTCGTAGATAAACTGATTTGAAACATTTTTGATAGTTTTACAAGAAAACCAATTTTCGTGTCACGCTACAGCACGTATCGCGTGCCAGGTCCACTAACTCTTGGTGCTCCGTCGCTTTAGATTTAGAGACTCTAACACGCGAGTAGGCAGCCCCCTTAAAGTGGATAGTGTCCCGGTTGTGGAAGGGGGGGGGGTCAGAGCGACCGTGTAATGTGTATGTGGACACTCGACATACAGGATGGCGGGAGTGCGTTATTACACTGGTGCACGTCGAGGTGGGATCAGGAGCACAGGAGAGCAGGGAGGTAAGTGGGCGACCTAGCACTTGGCACCAGCACTGCAACATTCATGTGGTCAGCACACGATGTCTCTCCAATCCATCCTCCCGGCATGTGCCACACGTTTAACACACTTAAGCCCGTCTTCACGTGCACTTTCCTTCGTGGGCGAGATTGTTGAACAGCTTAAGGCCATGATTAGAGACTGTGGCGTAGCTTGAGGCCATTATTAGATACAATTGTCATCGCATACATTTTTTGTACCAACATACCCTTGAAAACACTGTAGTTTCTTGCTATTTATATGATCATTGGTGGATTTAGAAACATATGGGGGGTGCTTATGTTATTTTATGGATTTTAATAAATACCAGCTATCTCAAAAGTCGGGTTTTTTACGTTAACAAAACATTAAAAATAACATACATACAAGTAAGACACATTTAAATGTAATTGGATCATCATAGAACAAAACTCAGGTTTCCTTGAAGCGGCTGAACATTCTTAGGCTACATAATGTTCAACACGATTTGGTGGAGGGGGGCCGCCCTTTCAGCCCGAAAGCCCACCCCCTCCCTCCGGATCATTAAATCCACCCAAGTGTGTGATTGAGTGATAATACGTCTGACAAAACGTAGCTGTCTGCAGACCAATGATATACATCAAATATTAAAACAGCGTGATTCATATTGGATCATCAAAATAAGATAACAACTCTACATTCAAGTAAAAGCCAGCAATTTTCTGGTAAGCTGAACGTGTATTGAAAGCCAGCAAAAAATCAACCATTATCTTTAGCCATGATCCATCATTTCTACTAATTTTACCTTAGTAAATTTTTAAATCCAAAACGAGAGTAGATGTCGAAAAATTATGGCACAGTTTTGTTAAAAATTGTTTTTACAATGTTAACAAAACACACAATTGTTTCAGTTAATTACTTAATTAAGGAAATTCCCATAAATGGACAAGTTAGCTAAATCTGTATAATTTTTTCTAGAATAAATTAGAGTGCATAGCAAAAACATTTATTAACAAACCTGTGCAACTGTTTTTCTATATCTATTCTCCTTTCGGAATAAAACAATAATTGCCAAGGAACAGTAGAAATTATGGATTGTGACCGTAACTAGGCATTCTGAAGTCCAACTACACCGTCAAATCAACTCCTTCCTCGATTGCAATGCAAGTTTCTAACTAATCACACTACGAAGAATTCGTCTACAACGTTATCTTTGAAGAATCCCATAAATGGTTTAGGATTATAAACTGAACAGTTTTTATAGACATACGAATGTTGCAGTGGTGCAAAAAAAAACACTATAAAACAATCGTGTTGTCGTCGAAGGAAGTCTGATACTTATGAACATTTTTTTAGTGTCTTCTGTGTTCTCATCAATTTGTATCTCTTGTCTTTTGTGCTATCATTCTTCTGGACAATTTCGTCACGGTTTTTCATGCATCTCATTTTATTTATTTTGTTGTTTAAATTGTATTGCTCTTTGTTGTGTGCTTTCTTCTTAAATAAATGTGTGTCTCTCCGGAATTAGTTTGTGTTGTTCTATGTCCCCCCCCCCCCTTTTTTCCGTCTTTTGTGGTACGACTATACTGCTTTCAGGAATTGTTGGTATATTTTATGTTTTTTGCCAACACCTAATTTTCATTTTTTTTGGGAGGGGAGATATTGTTTCATCGTTGGGTTTTTCTACAACAAGGCAACATCCGCTCACAATGGCGTACGTCCACAAAAAACGGTTCAGTTCATCAACACTTTTACGCAGAAAATATCTTCGTAATCAGAAATGGAAATATTTCACAGTTCCACACCGTAAAATATTATCTACACTTCAACACAATAATAAATCAATTATTAACAGTAACGGCATTATTTTATGTAATCACCCAATGATAGATTTATCCTTAGGCAACATTAAAAGGTTTCCATACATAAGTTTTGGTACAACGACCCATGCTTGTGCAGGACATTTGTGTCAGTTTAAGGCGAAAGTGATGTTTTTTATGATCTCACAGGAATTTGTTTTTCTGTAGAATAAACAGGTCATTGTTTTAACATGTACTAACGTTACGATTGTGTACCAATTCAAGATATTTTGAAATAATCGAATATCGTGACTGATATCGTAAAGAATAGAATAAATAGGTATATAATAAAATTTAATATTATCGGTTATGTAAGTTCTTAATGTTCACTCAGGGCTCAAGTCAACTATAACTACTACTTGAATCGTTCGTGGGATGAGATTGAATTATTTTTAAGGTAGTTCGCGAAAAATTAAGCACTTTAGATCTTGTTTGAAATAATAATTAAATATTACTATTCATTGAGATCGTTGATGTAAACTTTTCCGCATGGTACAGTCTCTACATTCTTGATTGTTACGTAGGTGCAACAGTTTAGTTTGAAAAATGGCAGGAAGCTAATAATTATCTATAAGGGACAAATTAAATTGGGGTTACAAAAGTACTTACATTATCCTGAATCATTTAATTAAGATATTGTGAATATACGCCATTGTTACAGTATTTTTAACACAAACCAAACAAATAATTAGTAAGTCACTGTACTCAGTGTGCATTTACGTATATATATATATATATATATATATATATATATATATATGTGTGTGTGTGTGTGTGTGTAGGTGTGTGTGTGTGTGTGTTTGTATGCACATATATATATATATTTATATATATATATAATGTTTAAATAAATTATATGAAATTTTATAAAATAAACTACCATAAAACTGTAAAGTCACGAAAACTCAGTTTTGCTTGATAACAAATTCTTCCGTAAAATTAGAGGTAATCCGTTATACTCATGAAAATAATTTTCTTTCAGTTACTGGCGTTACATTTTTCAGAATTATGGAGTCTACTCCTTTGCTGTTTATTCTGGAGGTCATCAACAAGCACAAATTAAGTTGAGAATATTCTCGAAATGTTGACAGTGATCAGAACCTATGACCATAGGATTACTATGCAGACACTAGACAGTCTACGAGCGTGTGCCATTCTGTGGTAAGAGAATAACTTTTTGTTGACATGCTAATGTTACAGAACTTCATCAGCACAATTTCTGGGAGTAAGAATTTACTGTTTTTGGATACATAACTCTTAAAGGCGCCTGCCCACTGGCACAAAACAAAGAAATGAGTTGCGACATTTTTTTCTGCCAGATAAATTTCATAGAGTGTGATGCGGGGCCGGCCACTGAAGGATAGGCGAAGCGAGGAGAATAGATGTGTGTGCCGCGCGAAGTAAAGTTACTTAAGGCGCTTTCACACGATCAAATTTTAATTGAGTCCAATTTCTTGAATTCAATGTATTGAATAGCACGACGATTCAAGAAATTTGATTCAATAAACATTGAAATGTACCATTTGAAAGGTTACCACACAATTTATAAACAAATGATACAGAAAATAAATACTGTAGCTATTTTACAACTATATACTAATCCTGCAGAGCACAAAAATAATCTGGTTTAACCAGTATAAAATTTCTCATAATTTTAGTATAAATGATTTAAGATAGGTAATGGGCGCATTTATTTTAAAATGCTTAAATTCGCATACATAACTTAAATAATATGTTATTTAAATTGATACTCTCATAAAAAACCTTGTTTCTGTTCATAATTATTTCAATTCCAGAAAATTTCAAACACGTTCGAAACGAAAATCTTTGTCAGAATTCAAGGCATTCAATGAATTGAAATACGAAATGGCTTCACATGTCATTCGAGAAATTGAATTCAATAAATTTAACATAAAATTGAAGCAAAATTTGAATGTGTGAAATGGCGTAGAACACAACACAAACGTCGAAATCGTACTCATTGCCAAAAACCATTTTCTTCCTGTTCCATAGTTGCCATTTCCAAGACTCTCTCAACAACAGTTTGTAAAAATTACAATTACGCCTAATTTGTTTGTACTACTACAAACATTTGTAAAAGTACAGAGTTTTACATTGTGAAACTAGTTATTTTTGTAAAATTACCAGTATATACACTGCGATAAATTCTGGAAAACTTTGTAGTTCACCAGAATCACAGATTTGTGGGATATTACAAAATTATGCAAATCACATGATATCGTATGAATTTTTCTGTAAAAAATGAATAACCTATTCATTTTAATTACACTTCACAAAAATAAAATAAATAAATCATTTAACTATAAATTTAAAAAATACATAAATAAAAATCAATTCCTGGATTGCAACGTAAACATATCTAAACAGGTAAAGTAAGCGAATGCCGAGTGAAAGGCTGCAAGTTAGGATACTGCACTCTAAATCTGAATTAGTGAATATTCACTGATTCACGCTGATGGATGGAGCAGTTTCAACAATTTGAATCAGTAAAATTAGTTACTGTTTAATTCGTGAATATTCGCCGATTTCCTTTAAGAGTGGCAACATCTCACAAGTGAATCAGTGAATATTCACAGTTTTTCCCAGTTGTTTTCAAAGAACAGTTTTTACTTATTGACTCAGTGAAAAATTACTGGAAAATCTGTGGACATTCACTAATTAACTTGTGGAATGTTGGCACTCTTTATCGGAATCAATGAATAGTGGCCGATTTCACAGCGGTTTCTCACTGGCTCAATTTGTTGAAACTGCTCCATCAATCGGTGTGAATCAGTGAATATTCACTAATTAAGATTTAGCGTGTGGTGCGTCAACAACTTTTTTTATCGAAATTGTAACGCATAAAATAATTTATTTGCAATAATTTTATACTTAAGTTCATTTTCGTCATCAAAATTAAATACAAATTTCACATTTTATTGTTCCTTATTAAAAGTACAACTAGGGTAAATTGTGATTCACCTTTTTCCGTGATAAATCACATTTTAGCCGCTTCAGTGCTGGGAAGTAAAAACTTGATTTGGTTAAGATAAAGTAATTTTTCTAGCAGTTATTAAATCAATACGTAAACCCAATATATAAATAACGTAAATTATTACTACAGTCCTACGGTTAACATTACGATGGTGCAGGTATTCGAAACTTATGTAACACGAAGCAGGGTGGGATTACCCTACAAGCGATTGAAATTGTAGAAACATTTGTAAGTGTTTAAAAATAATTTTCAGTTTTGTAAGGAATTGCTTTGGAAACAGAATTTTTCCGAGTATTTTCCTTGTAAAAGTACATGGGTTTGATAGATAGTACATTGAAATCCAAGAAGCACCTAGGTTTCTCAGTGATAAATAAAAGGTCTCCTACAAAAGCGGGAACGGATATTATCCGAAAGATAACTCGTCACGAAACATTTCCTGCTATAAATCACTGCGACTACATCTGTTCCACCGCCACAGCGGTAACGGAAAAAAGAGATTGATTTGGGACAAGAGGAGGGTTAGTAAAATGCGACGAGGTGCGGAAAGGAAGGGATGAGGTAGGCGTGGTCGATGAGGTAGCCACTAAACGCCCCACCTGCTGCGTACTTTTTTTTAAATTGTCGCTTGGATAACCGTCGTCCTTGCCTGGCGTGACTGATGATGGCGGGATGTCGGCTCGTTTGTCGCTACCCAGCGCATCCACCACAGTAGTCTGCTGTCACGACCATCCCCTCCCTCCCCTTCTCCAAACCCTGCCCATCCACCACAACGCTCAACCATTTTCCCAATATTCAATCGCTAGCCATAGCCTGCATGTTTCTGTTTAATAAAGCCAATAGTAAAATGATCTGAAGCATGTAAAAAATATTGTGGAATCCTGTGTCACTCGCTTATCAGGTGGTCGACTGCCATGACTGCCCGATACCAGAAGCGTTCCAGTAGAGGGACATATAGCCTACCGACACTGTTCCAAAATAATTAAATCAAACATAGTAAAACACTTTAATTGCCAAAACAAAATGCTTGTTTAAATATTAGCCAATATAAAGCTGTTTTACTGCAAACCAAATTTTAGTTTAAAAATTTTAGTAATGGTAACAAAAAACTGTATTATTGTAATGATAATTTATTTTAAAACCTAGTGGTGAAGATAGCTGTGGTATTTCAACACAAAATTTTTGTTGAAGAATTACTAACTTTGCTACAAATAAACTTACACAATTTTCAATTCGGACACTCCTTAAATAGCACCATTATGCACCTTAAAATTAAAACTTTTCCGGAGGAGGACCCCCCCTGTACCCCCTTGTTCTAGACTTGGGGTGTGGGTACATCTTCTTTTTAAGACATGTCCTCCTCTGCTAGTACTCAGTGCTGGACACATCTCTGTGCGCTAGAGACACATAACAGTTTGAGTAAAAAACCAATTTTCCAAGCTAGATTGTTGGCAATACTCTTAATTAGATTTGTGTTTCTTAAACTTGCGACACTTCGTCTCTTTGTTGTTTGGTAGGCACATGAAGTTTCGCGAATTAGGACAGGAATAAGAAGAGATTTAAAAATAGTGTACAGTCAGTTTGAATTCACAAAAATATTTAATGTTACTTTTTATATAAAGTAATCAGTGTTATGAGCACAAAATATATTCGCCGCTTCGGTGACCTTCAAGCAAGAACATACTATTTACACTTAAATATATCACGAACAGTTATATTTCAAAATAATATAGCCTATGTTCAATTCAGTGGCTGTATGAATACAACTATTGCGCGTTTTAATTAGTTGCATACAATAGTTCTAGTTGGCCTATTTGAGTAGTGACATACCAGATGTGACAGAAGATCGTTGCTGATGTACGGAATGTATTCAAACCTACCGAACAATATGCAGTTTTGTAACACACTGTACAGGTAGAGCCCCAAAAATTAAAAAAATAATAATTTTAATTTTAGGTAAAACAGTATTTCGAAGTCAAGCACATTTTAGTTTCATTAGTATTTTGTTTACTGTATGTTAACCTCTTCCCAAGGAAATCTGACTCAATAGCCTTGGTATTCTAAAAAAATAAATAATAAAATACTAGTACGGTTTAAAAGTGTAGGTGGATGTGTATACGATAAATTCTATCGGAAAGATTACTCAGGCCACAAAAATTTCCTGACCATTGCAATTTATTTTTATGTAAGTAGCCTAATTTAGCCTAATAATGTATGAGTCACACAGTTTAGTAGGAAATCCTTAAATTTCATTAATTAAATTTAATTTAATCTCAAAAGAATATCTCATTAATGAATAATAACCGAGCTAAGCTACTACACTGTACCGTAGGTTTTAGAACCCCTCAAAATATTACTACATTTAATTATGAGATGCACAATATTATTATTTTAATGTTATAATTTATTAGAACAATGGTAAGTCTCAGCGTAATATATCATTGTGTGGTATTTTATTTTTAAAAATGTAGTAGTGATTACGATTGCGTAGCAAGCCGCGACGAGCGCTACCGTTCGGTGTGCTGACCACGAGCGATGAGTAGCGAGCAGTAAGAGAAAGAACTGGGCTGATGACGAGCAAAGAGTGAGGACGTGCGGCGGGGTTCGGGCCGTGGAAAGCCACGTAATGTTCAAGGCTTGGGAATGTATATGTGCCTGATGAAAATACTTTCATCTAGGAAGAAATCATGAGGAACATTGCTACTACATGATATGTGGGAAACGCGCGGCGAAGCAAGCAGTGAGTTACGTCAGCCAGAGTCAACTACAGCATGTTCGCCAGTTGGAGTTTCGCCACGTCGTGAATGCCGGGCCAAGGACAGACAAGTTACGTGCCACATGGGAAATCGTTTCACCAGCAAATATATGGATTGTAGGGCCCGGTAGTTTTCGCGAAAAAAAATTTGCCCCACTTTGTTTCAGTGTCTTACATGCATGTATGCAGTTCTACTTCATTGTTATTATCAGCGTGTCTTTGTGAAGCGACATCTCTCATTTGACTTTGCCAATCACAGTAACGTTACTACGACTTCACAAGTATATGATTTGCCAGTAAAACCCCAAGACACGTCATAGCTAAGACGTACAAATACTGATTATGAAGCAGAATTGGGAATTGCAGATGTACACGTAAGTCACTGAAACAAAGTAGGGCAAAATTATTTTCGCGAAAATTAGGGCCCGTGGTATGAGGTGACTTAAATACTATTGCCACAATTCCCGGGCAGTTTAATGGTATGAAGATGTGTAATTGCGTAAGAGTGGCCTTTCTACTATTGCTCGCCACGTAATTTGAACTTTTACGTTTTAATATGGAGAATTTCGGAATGAGTGAGTGTGAGAGATTTTTTTGGTTAGCGCTCAACTTCGAGGTCTTTAGCGCCGGTGAGGGGTGACATGAGGAGAGTATGGAGAAGCACCGGAATGAATGCGCGGGGGAAACGGGAGATCACCGAGAAAACCCGCCAACCAACGGCATCGTCCGACACGATTCCCACATGCAAAAATCTGGGACCGACCCCGCCGGGAATCAAACCCGGATAGCTTGGGTGGGAGGTGAGTGATCTGACCACTTTTTTTCTTTTACTGTATTAATGAAACACGCCTATACACACATTATGATACGCACAATAGAATACACATAATATAATACATACATTAGAATACACACTATATAATACACACATTATAACAGTCACATCATGTACGTCCATGACCCATATTAGCGTGACACAACGAATGCAGTCGTCTGCCAACACGCCGTGAGATGGGTGGTACAACCCTAGAACCCAAACAAATATACACCATAGTGTCGTTCTAATATGTTACGCTGTAGGAAGTCCCATCATCCTGTGCGAAGTATTTGAATATAGTCACTAGGTGTCACTGGGGAGTCCTGGACAGCTGTGATAAGAATAGTGTGTGCGAGGAACCAAACAGCCGCCCGTTGTCTAATCCTTGGGAAGAGCTTAAATCCACTCGGCCACCGCGGCCCTAAACTTTAGACTGATAATGAGTAACGCTTGCTACTTAAGAGGGCGTGGTACATAATTCATCGCTAAAAACATTAATTTATAACTGTAAGTTTTTTCAACCCAATTTGCGAAAATTAAACAATAGCAATCCTAGACCTCGGCCGTAGAAGAACAGGTCTGGACACTCGCCTGGATATTTGACCCCCTTGTTGTTTGGCTGTAGTTCACCAAGTTACCGAGAATATTGTGTTTTATTGGCGCTGCAGTTACGGCGGTCGGACTAAACTCCGCCTACATCCGTTCCGCTAAGATAAACAATTTATCAAAACGAATTTTTTTATCAATTTATGAAATACTTTCTTCGCTCACAAATTTAAGAAAAGGCTCCAGCAATCTTTATTTACTTTATAAATTTAACAATGGAAAATGTGGACGGAGTTTGAGTCCGACCGCCCGGAAAACAGCGCCAAAAAGTACGACATTCTCGGTAACTTGACAAACTACGGCCAAACAACAAGGGGGTCAATCAAAATACATTGTTAGATAGGCGAGTGTCCAGATCTGTTCTTCTACGGCCGTGTCCTAGACAATAGTTTTAGCCAACGTTTTAAATAAAATTGTTACCAGTGTTACAAACTTCTGAGGCACAATCTCTGACGCCGGATCCTCGTGCATTTAACTGCAGCAAAAGAGAACACGCGTAACGAATTAGTAACTTTGTATAAATATTTACTCATAAAGTTAGCAAATGCCATTATCTAGGATTGTCATTGAGTATTTTATCCATATTGGCTTCGAAACAAGCGTAGAAATCAATAGATGTTTTCAACGTTTGTTCATGTACCACGCATTTTTAATAGAATTAATTAACATTTAAAAGCACTGGTCCACTGAAAGTTTTCTTGTATTAAATTTTAATAGTACATAAATGTCAATATATATGTTTTTGTGTAACATAATTAATTTAAGTGTCTCCGTCCATCATTTAACACGACTAGAAACTAGAGAATTGGTTTTATAACCGGCGATGTGCCCGTAATCCATGTTTAGGCTGTTTTTTGTGCACTGAGTGAGGTATCTGTGGCAGTCACCACTTAAGGGCATGTCGCCACACTAGCATCCCGTGCCAAGTCAAACCAAAAATTCCACTTCTCCCCCAAAAATTACTTCGATCAGTTAAGTAGTCATCAATCTCTCTTCATGCCAAAAAAATAATCCCTTCATGGTTGGAGGGGTGAGGGGAGGATGTATCTATCAACAAGGCAACACTGTTCGGAATCACGTTTCTTGCGGGCGTCGGAGGTCAGGACTAGTCCGAGGGGAAAGGCTGCAGGGTAAACGAGATGCTCTCATGAGTGCTGTGGTCACCTTCCCTCCACCCCTTATCATTGCTCTCCACCCCTGGCCCCTGCACTCCGGCCTAGCTGTGGCGGGAGGTCAGAGAAGCCACCAGCCCCACCACAAGTACCCTGGGAAATACGCCACACACTATACGAGGGTCAGTGTAAGGTACACGCCTTCGTGGAGTAAATTAACAGCCCAGTATGCTTCAAAAATCACCGAAATTTCAATTATTTTAGTAATTTTTATTTTTATACTAGATACGGTTTATTTTGTAGACCTCCATTGTCACTGTTTTTTACTTTAATGGAAAAATTTAGCTTTCATAGCTTTTGTACAAGAGGTTGGTCGAAGTGAAAATTTGCATGGAAAGGTTTTATACTAGAAAGGAAAACCAGCTGACTTAGATCAATTAAATAATTTACATTGAATAACAATGTCACCGAGGAAACTGGCCATGTTTAATTTTAATTATTTTTTTATTGTTAAATCAATTGGTTTTCGCTATTTGCATGACAGTGTAACATGCAATGTTTAACTTCGACCCGCCTGTACAAGCAATCTATGCGAGCTAAAATTGTTTCGTAAGAGAAAACCTTACAACCAGTACCGTCTACAAAACTATCTCTATTTCGTGATTATATAAAGTTATAATTTTATACCACTTGAACACTCTTAAGGCGCCCGCCTAGCGGCCGTATGTTAGTGTGAGTGAGGCACGACGCGAAGGGCGATGTTGACCGGCTCATTTGGTGCGGTATCGCCTCTACCGCAAGACACTGAAACGGCGTGTAGTGGTATCGTAGATCACTCGCATGACTGACACTTTTAGTGGTGACCCCACTGATTTATTGGTGGAAAGTTTCAAGCAGATTCCGTTTCGTGTTTCTAGAGTGTTTCACATGAATCACGTAAAACGTCTTTACGATATAACAGGCTGGATAAAGCTGTTTTTAGCCATTTTTAACGACTCCAAATGGGTTTCCTAATCGACGTGATATATTGAAGCTATATCTCCGCCATAGTTTGAAGCATATTTACTGTTCGTACATTAACACAATAGGCACATGTGGAATAGTTTCGTAAAGAACGTATTACCTAACACTCAGCAACGTATTATAAGCGCGTGTTAGGTGGCGCCCTTAAAAGTGTGTGGCATATAAATAAACGCAGAAAAAATCAATTGACTTCTACGCTTTTTTCGAAGCCAAGATGCATAAAATACTCAATGACAACCCTAGATAATGGTATTTGCCAGCTTTACGAGAAAATATTTATCCAGAATTACTAATTCGTTTCGCGCGATCTCTTGCGCCGCAGTTAAATGCACGAGGTTCCAGCGTCAGAGATTGTGCCTCAGAAGTTCGTAACACTGGAAACAAGTTTGTCTAAAACGTTGGCTAAAAATATTGTCTTGTATTGCAGTTGTTTAAATTTCGCAAATTGGCTTCAAGAAACCTACAGTTATAGATAAATGGTTTCAGCGTTGAATTATGTGCCTGGCTGTAGCTGGAACTGCGTGCAGTGTGTTTGGTGTTACTTTTTCTCTCAGAGACCAGTAAACGTGCGTCTACAATGCTTATCTACGAAAATAAAACACACTAAAGCCCTCAAACTTGACTAAAATCGAATTTTTCACGCGGTTGTTCTTCAAGATATATGTAACGGATTTGTTCGAGATTGAGGTCTCCAAGTACATTGGACTCTGCTACAGTGATGCGTTCGATAAAATGATAGGGTTACAGCGTAAAGTCCCACAGTAATAACGTTACGGCGGGAACACTGCGCGTTTACGACGTTGGTCGTAGAGGCGATATCACTACAAATGTGCCGGCTGTTTTGGCTCGTAGTGCCTCATACATTTTCTCCTCACACGCACAAATACGCCATTCTCCAGGCGGCCACCTTAAGGGTGCCGTCTACCCGCGCGTGAGAGGCTCAACAGCGACGGAGCAGTAAGGTCGACCTTGAAGCGCGCATCAAATGCCGCGTCGCCTCAACGAGCCAAGCGCTGAACTAGCGTACAAGGTTCCCGCTGAACCGTTTTTACTATAGGACTTTCAGCGACAACACTATCATTTTATCTTACGCGACGAAAGGGAAAGAGTCACTCTACAGGTCTATAATATCCGGAATATCGTGAAAATGATTACTTTTACATAAAATTCAGCGTCAAAAGTCCCGATTCGGTCATTTTCACACTAAAAAAAAAAAAATACTTGTTAGGAACGATTACAGTTATTGGCAAAATTATAGACCTATACCAAGATCCTTAAATGCTTTTCGTAGCCTAACCGCGTGACAACATGTTGAATGGTTTTCGAATGAAATCATGTTTGATAAAGGTCTGCGTGTCTCCTCACGATTCTAGTAGACGGCGCCCTTAAAGGCGAAACAGACAAGCGCAATGCTCGTCACACAATGACTTCAAACCGCTAGGCACGGAAATGTGCAGTTTTTTCGGTTATAGTGTGTGTCTACGAGATATTTATTGTGATCCCAACATGTTACATTGTTACATAAATGACAAATGTGCGTTGTACCTACATATATAATTTTGTATTGTTGGACAGTCTCGCCGCACTACCCAGTCGTCTGGACCGAGTTAACTGTATATGCGAAAGGGTAGTTTGGTTACTGTGCTATCAGTAGGGACCCTTGATTTTCACGAGAAGAGTTTTGAACCAACCGGTTTCACTTCCTCGCGTACACATCTACAGCTCAGTTTCATGGTCAGCGATAAAATGTATTATCCCTCCATGTTTTGGGGTTGTACCCGCCAACCACAGGCTTGGGGTGTGGCATTAACTTCTCTCTAATTGGCGAAGTCAAATGAAAAACGTTTATGCTCAAAGACACTATGCTGATAACTATAAAAATGAACTGCAGAAGTACACTGTAAAAAAAGACTTCCTAACACGTTTAAGATGTAATTAATAAACAGTATGGGACGGTTACCATACTGCCGCCTTGTAAGTATGCAACCTTTTGCACTTGTTAAATTAAAAATCTGGTACCTGTAGTAAACATTTGACTGTTTTATAAAAAAGGTTTGGAGTGCTACAATGAATGTCTGGGAAACAATTCTACCATACCTAGTATCTTAGCACCTCTATACGCACGTGTGACAAATTTACAAACTATTTTTAGAGTGTAAGGTATTGAAACGTGCTTAGGTGAATCCCCCCCCCCTCGCCGCCTTTTCTAAAATCATATGTCCTTATTTATAATGCATTTTATGTAAAAGCTTAATGGTTTATTTTGCAGCTCCTCCATCCGTCAGTAGCTGTAGCATACACGTCAGGATTCTCTGAGAGGGACCTTATTTGCGTAACGGGGAAGAATATCGCTAGGGCCAGCCCCGTCTAATAAAAGTCGGCGAAATGTTTGAGAAGAGGAGCAGAGCAGGGCTGAAGGGAAGATGGACTCTGTCTCATTCTATCTCTCTCGGACATGTCGCTGGTTTTATGGAGACGAAGAGCGATGCACGCGTCCGGCGCCGGATGAAATATCGCCGCCGTCCGGATCGCAACACAAGGGGGAGGGAGGCTGCAAGGATGTTGTTGAGGGGGGGGGGAGACCTGCAGAACGCGGAAGCAGACAAAAAAAAAAACAGAAGACGGGTGGCGCCGCCTCCAGTCCACGTGTGCCCCCGGTCGGCGATGTCCTCGAAAAACGGCTTCAAAATAAAAAATAAAATATATCGTCAATATATAACTCACTACGATGGAAAATGTAAGGGCGTGTCACTTCTCAGAACTGTAAAAGTTTTCGAGTCGTATAACGAGCGAGAGTCTCTCTTAACGGTTTAGTGTGTTATTTTTAGTTACGCCACAAAAATCTTACATAAATTTACCCAGCTAGTCGGTAAGAATAAAGAATGATACGTAAAAAAAAAATTGACTACTTATTTACTGTAACATCTCTATGATTGTTAAAGATGAATGCGAATCTTTTAATATTTCGCAATATTTATTTTATACAGCATAATCCGAGGTTGAACAAAATTAATGACCTTCTGTATTGCGTGGTTGACAAAAATTAAAGTCATAGTAAACATAAAGATATTAAAAAATAAATAAAATAAGTTTATGTGAGTATATAAATACGAAAAAGAAAAAACAGTTAATGAAGACAAAATAACTATTAAAATAACTTTTATCTATACAGTTAACAAATAATGGACGACGTGTAAACAGAATGGTCATAAGTTCTTGTAAAGAGTCAAGTATTTTTTTGACTTTTTGTTCCCTATTGTGAGGCTTCTTTCCCGATATTCATTTTTCTGGTCTGTATATAACACATGTGGTATAAAACTGTTGTAATTGGACGATTCAGTTGACAGTTTTAATGAGTTCCTTGTGCTCGGCCTCGTATTTTTAGGTAATACAGTTTCTTTAGGCTCTGCGACGTTTGTTTCGATTTTAACGGCTGTGGCGGACTTGAGATGGATATATTGCCTAGCTTAAGACATTTTATAAACTCTAGTACCAATAAACCATGTTATATGGCCATCTTTTATATTTCTTTGAGGTTGCCGCCTACCTACGAACACCGCGCGCTCGCAGTTACTCCACGAAAAATGGTTTCGATCGAAAACCCATCTAAATGCTCATATGGTGACTGTTTATGAGCAGCAAAAATAAAAATAATAATAACAATAAATAAAATAAAGAATCACCACACAAGCGCGCCTTAAAATTAATAATTCATGTATCCCGTTTCATGTATATTATCGGTGAGTAAAAACAACTAACAAGGAGTTGAATTTGACTGTTGATTTTTTTTACACAGAACCTTCCTAGTCATATATTGGCATGCATAATAATTTTCTTTAAAATAAAGAGTCTCCGATTAAAGCCGAATTCAAACAAGTCGCCGACGGTAAAGGGGTTTGCACAGTTAAAAAATTTAGCATTAAGTCTTAACCGGTAGGACTTAGAATTAATCCACAACATTTGTTTGACCTAAATTTGGGCAAATTGTATTACAGATTAGAAATATCAGTGTTAAAAGTTAAGTCTCGGGAAAATGTCTGCCGCTTGAGCGCTGATATCGGTAATGGGTGCAAACTGGCCTGTCACAAGGATTTCCTGAATTTTAAGTAACATGAAGTTGATAATTTAAAACGCGAATTTGGTTTAGTTTCATTTTAAAATTAAGTTAAATTATTTCTGCAGTTTCCAAGCCTCTTTAAATTTAACATTACTATAGTTTCGTATTTTCCTGGTTCTTAGCGATAGCAGTTAAACTAGCGGCAGAAATTTTTCCTGTTCCAAACTCTCCATAAGTGAACACATTTTCTTTACAACCTGCAATATAATTTACCTTAACGAAATCATACACGATTGAATTGTTGCTGCTCACTGCTTAAGTTCGGCGGTGGAAATCATAAGTTAACCAATCACAGAAAAGTTATATCAGAATGCAATTCTAAATCGAATGCCGCCATCTTTCTTTAACGTATTGAATAAATGTAACACAATATATTTTTATGCAAAGTAAATGTAATTTTGCATGTAATAAAAGTTTTAATTTGTAAATAATAGTTTGGCGTCGTTAACCATGCATAACAATGATTATTTTCTCATTCTCTTATTAAATACTTTCAACCATAGCCTTCGGTATTGTTAATACAGCAAAAAAATACAATATTGAATGTCAGTCCCTATTGACTGTACTTAGGCAGTTAGCTCGGTTGTGTTTACGGTCAATGTTTGCGACTCTACAGCTTACATCTTAAGTCTGCTGCTTACTGCTAAAGTTTCTAATTGTATTAACCTCTTAAAGCTGTACACTGGTTTGCGTGGTGGTACTTGGTGTACAAGTCAGTGTCAACCGTGTCACTCCTGTCGCCTGACATTCTGAGGCAGGTGCAAGCTCCAGGACACAACTTTCTTAAGGTGGTCGCCTGCCGAGATCGTCGAGCTGTGTGCAGATATTCAGCCGTTACAAGAGTGTTCGAAACCCACGTATAGCGCATGAGTGATGTCTGCTTAGCAATAGCACTCAAAGAACGTTAAATACGAACATATTTTCTAGCGACCGAAAACGGCGAAAAATATGTTTTCGCTGTCCATTTTAGGTTAGAATATCTTGGCGCAGAAACTTCTAAACGTATAGGTGCATACAATACACAATTAACTTTAATAATACGTCATAAAATGGTAGGGTCACCACGAAATGTCTCATACAAAGCGAGTTGTTGGCCACGCCAGTTCAGTGATGTGCGTTTAAAGGCTAGGCAAGGTGTGATGCGCATGCTATGTCGTCCTTGCGAGAACACGTCGTTTAGCCTAAAGTCGTTTTGTTTTACGCTAATCGACTTTAGGAAAATTTACTTTAGACAAAACGACTTTCAGGCAAAATGAATGTTGGCACAGGCATCTTAGGAAAAACTAATTCAGAGAAAATTACATTTAGACAAAATTACTTTAGGCAAAGTGACTTAAGGCAAAGTGACTCGAGGAAAAATGGCTTAAGGCGAAATTACTTAAGGCTCGGTTTCAGTCGCCATATTGAATTTAATATATTTCACTTTTTTTTTTTTTTTTTTTTTTTTTTTTTTTTTTTTTTTTTTTTTTTTTGGAATTCTGAGAAGAAAATTGTTAAATATGCGATTATACCTCAAATTCTATTTACATTTCGCTACAGTACAGACCTTGCGATTTAGCCGTTAACTTATAATAACGCCGCAATTTGTCGGGTAAATTATGAATATAAAAAAAATTTTTGCCCCACAAATTGCGGCGTAATTATAAGTTAACGGCTAAATCGCAAGGTCTGTACTGTAGCGAAATGTAAATAGAATTTGAGGTATAATCGCATATTTAACATTTTTCTTTACAGAATCTCGAAAAATAATAAAATTCAATATGGCGACTGAAACCGAGCCTTAATGTAAAACGACTTTGGACTAAACAAGGGTAGAAAATCACAATTAAGCAAAACGATTTTAGGCAAAACGACGTTCCCCCGTCCTTACAGCTCCCGCACTCCTAGGCCTCATATATGCAATACACGTATACTACACAGACGGTTTGTAGTAGTTCTGGTACATAGTGCGTACATGAAGAAGTCGAAGATATGCAATTTTGTATTCATGGAAAATTTAAC
>PNEQ01108667.1:20267-51570 GCA_003012365.1 Medauroidea extradentata
TATATATATATATATATATATATATATATATATATATATATATATATATATATATATATATATATATATATATATATGGATTTCTACTCTTTCTATTTTAGTGTATCTTTGTAACTTATAAGTTTGCTTTAATAATTGATTTTGAGATAAAACTCTCTCTTATAAACCTAAAAGTTTCTCTCATTGAATCAATACACATATTTTGTACATTTTTCATTATATATTTTTTTGCATTCTAAACATATTTCATTCATGAAAATCATATAAAGAGTATCTAATTAAGCTCGTATTAGAGAATATATGTAAATAATTGCTTACCAGGTACATTTATTTAAATATATACTATTTGTATTCTGATACACGCGAAGCAAATTTTTTTTTAACGAAAATCTGTTTTTTTTTTTTTTACAAATAAAATACGTATCCTTTCATTCTGTGTTTCCTATGACTTCGGTAAATTTTGACAGCTATAAGACCAGTATCTGTTAACAATACATAATGGATGTCAGAATGCAAGTTAAAATTTAGAGTCGGTAGAATGGATATCCCTAGTTAAATATACAACCGAAAATATCGGCTGACAAATCATGAAATATCGCAGGGCCAGAAAACTTACTCCTATGTACGTATGACCCTGTTATGGTTATCGGCTGGCAACACGAATACATTTGGTATGCCAGCTGTGGCACGTTTACGAAACACTGATGGATGTGATACTTGTGGCTGGCTGTGGGTAAACTACTGGCGGTCCGGAAGTGGTTTGAAGACGTAATTCAGGAATGACTACGCACCAGTAAGACATTTATTTTGTGTGTGACTCGGTACCTACGAGACACGCATGTTTTTCGTCTTACCCGTGTAGAAACGCACAATCGGCTGTTAGCTGGTTTACTGCTGGCAGTGCTAGATAGCTGTTGGCTGTAATAAATATGGCTCTACTGAGCTGGCCAAGCTACGGCTAACTAACGGAACCTAAACATTCGAAATGCAATTTGTGGCACAATGGTGGAACATTGATACATGTGGAACTATGGCTTTATGCGGGCACATCGGTAACGGCCCACATGCTGTATACCAGCAACGATAGGTATATAGGTTGTCTAATTTTTTTCGTAACTTTGTAAGAAAGAATTATATCTACCATGTAAAATTTGTCACTAACACGTCCATGTAGTAAAACACATTCAACCGTCTGTGGTTTTACTGATGGCACTGTTACGAGCCTGAAACTAATTCGTATTATTCTTGAATTTGAGTAACATGGCAGAAATGGTCGTGTCTTGCTGCAGGAATTGTTCTGGATTGAATTATATTGAATTTGACTTA
Source organism: Medauroidea extradentata (assembly GCA_003012365.1). Classification (NCBI taxonomy): domain Eukaryota; kingdom Metazoa; phylum Arthropoda; class Insecta; order Phasmatodea; family Phasmatidae; genus Medauroidea; species Medauroidea extradentata. Next base: position 21,594 of record PNEQ01108667.1, read on the forward strand.
GCAAACGTGTTTGTGAGACTTCCTGTGAACGTTCATTGAATGTCTTCGAAGTTGCTTTAATTTGTATTTTAGTGCATATATATATATATATATATATATATATATATATAAATGAAAGCTGACTGATTGACTGACTGACTGACTGACTGACATATCAAACTGCAGCCCAAACCACTGGACCTAGAATCGTGAAAATTTTTGTGGGGGTTCCCTTCAGCTCGTAGGCGAGCACTAAGAAGGGATTTTTTGAAATTCGACCTCTAAGGGGGTGAAAAGGGGTGAAATGTGTTTACGAAGAAACGTCGATAGAGCTCGAATCCGACGGCCAATCATCGTGATTTTTACTTTAATAGGACACTTGTAAAAATGCATATTAGCCGATTTAAGGATTTTTCGAACTTCGACATTTAAGGGGATGAAAAGACCTTAAATGTGTTTCCAACCAAATATCGATATCTATCGAACCCTTCGGGATAGAGAGTTGATATTAACTTTAAAATATTGCTTACGTAAATACCCGAAAAGCAGTTTTAGTTTTTTTTTTTAAATTCGACCCCTAGGCAGTAAAAAGGGGCAAAATATGTTTTTTATGATGGCTATCACCGTGATTTTAACTTTAATTGGTTACTTTATCAAATGTCTTTGACAGGACTCAAAGCGTTTCGAAATTCTTTATTTAAAGGGGTGGAAATACGTGAAATATGTTTTCGATTATCCTTCCATAACTATCGAATCAATCGAGATATCGAAGTGCTCTTTGCTTTAAATTGGTGCTTTTGTAAATATTCCAAGTACCATTTAAAATATATTTTCTGAATTCGGCCCTAAACTGGTTAAAAAAGGGGTAATATGAGTTTTCGACTCGCATTCGATATATATCGATCCCATAGTTTTTTATGTAGCGACGTGATTTTTGTTTAGGATTGATGCTTACTCAAATACCTAAAAAGTTATTTCAGGAATTTTCGAAATTCGCTACCTAAGGACGTGAAAAGTGGTGAAACGCGTTTTCAATTAATCGTCGATATATCTTGAACCAAGCGGGCTAATGTTGTGTTTTTTACGTCCACGAGATACCAATAAAGTATTCTAAAACGTGATTCAAGGGTTTTTCGAAATTTGCTCTCGTAAGTGGTGAAAAGACCTTGAACGTGTTTTAGATAAATCCTCGATATCTATCGAACCCGTCGAGATATACAATTAATTTTTGCTTCAGGATGATGGTTACAGAAATTATCGCAAAACGGTTTCAGATTTTTCGAAATTCGATTTCTCAATGCCATGCAGGGGTAATGTTTTTTTTTTTTTTTTTTTTTTTTTTTTTTTTTTTTTTTTTTTTTTTTTTTTTTTTTTTTTTTTTTTTTTTTTTTTTTTTTTTTTTTTTTTTTTTTTTTTTTTTTTTTTTTTTTTTTTTTTTAGTGAATGACCGATTTTGATTCGACTGAACGGGCTAGCGATGAGATTTACACTTCAGTTGGATACTTATACAAATGTATAAGATGTAAATTAAAAATATTTCGAAATTCGACACCCAAAAGGGTGAAAAAGCACAAAACTTGTTTTCCATCAACCCAAGATATCTATCTAACCAGTAGCGATATTGAGGTGTTGTTCGTATCAGAGTGATGCTTACGTAAATATTAAAAAAAATATGTACGTAATTTTTTTTCTTTATAAGAAACGTGATTATTAAGAATAAAACTAAGTTGGTCAATAATCAAGGCAGACGATCCGAAAAGCAGGAACGAACAGCGAGAAACAACCTATACAGGAGTTTCACTACAGTAACCTATCGATACGTGGTGTTGTACAACCTCTATGAGCCCAGGACACAGATATATATATATATATATATATATTTTTTAATACATTTTAATTTCATGAATTATTTCGACGTTACGTGACGCAGTTGTTTGTTACTCAGGTCTAAATTCCGGGAGGTTCTGGGCTCGAATTCCGTTAAAAGCTGCGTGCGAACGTTCAATTCTGACACACAAAAACTACAAGGCAGATCGAATTAGTGCAATTTACATGTAGTCTTTAAAATGGGTATAATTGCAGTTCGCTTTCCACTTAGGTTCCTCTACAATATCAGCTGACATATCGTCGGTATACTGCCAAAAGTGCTTAAGTCATAAATGCTATTTCGTCTAAAAACAGTATTAAATTGTAGATATTAACAAAAATGTGGTATGTTACTATACTATGACACAACAGTACGAAACGACGAATAGACTTTAAACTTGGGCAATTGTTCGTGAAAATGCTATTTCGTCTAAAAACAGTATTAAATTGTAGATATTAACAAAAATGTGGTATGTTACTATACTGTGACACAACAGTACGAAACGACGAATAGACTTTAAACTTGGGCAATTGTTCGTGAACAACATATACATATTCCTAGCATTTTTGTAATATTATCTCATTTTGACTTTGTCACTTTTGGCAGTAAACCGACGATATATCATCTCACTAATCTCAGGTTTGGGGCACCAAATACGTTTCCGCGAATTCTTTACCCACTGAAACTTTGTAATGTCAATTAAGTTAAAGTGAATATTTTGAAAATATATAATTGAGGGCACCGTCACCAATGGTTGTGCACAGGGTAAACAGATGTTTCTCTTTCGATTAACCTCTTACCTTAGATGTCTGTAACTACCCCACAACGTCAAACAGGCAGGGCTATAAATAAGGCCCAGGCGAAGTCGCTGTTAGTGGCAGGGACAAACTTAAGATTGCTTTTCGCTTGGACAGCTATAGCTACTTATCCTGCTGCAGAATTAGTTCAACTAGCCGCTTGGACATTCTAACACTTGATGATTGAAGTACCAATCTTGTGTACAAATAGGTTTTTAAATAAAAGTAACTATTATCAGTTACGAATAATACTCGCGAGCAAAGCCGCGGGGGACTGCTAGTATATATATATATATATATATATATATATATATATATATATATATATATATATATATATATATATATATATATATATAATTTGAACTACTATAAGCCTATTATGTGTGAAATGGAGTACATAAAATCTCCTATATATGAATCGCACACAGTTTATTATTGAGTGTTCACCATATTATAATGGCTAGCTTAACTGTCTTAATCTGAGGGTCATGAGTTCGAATCCCGGCAATGACGAAGACATTTTCGTATTTCTAACAATATTATAATTTTGGAAATAAACTGTAATAAAATAAAATAAACTTTATATGGATAAAATGACAAAGTGAGAAATACGTTTTTATATCAACATTACACCTATGTAACACCATCTGTGGGTCAGTTGTGGATGTGGAGTGTTGCATTGGTGGGCCATCGTTGGTACATGTATTGAAAGCCATCTGTAAGCCAGCTGGTGACTGTGAAGGGGTACATTTATGGACCATCGCTGACACGCGATTGACAAGCCAATTGTAAGTCAGTTGATGTATGTAAAATGACACATTGGTGTACCAATGCAGGCACACGCATGGCAAGCCATCTGTAAGCCACCTGGTGACTATGGAGTGGTTCATTGATATGCCATTGCTGGTCGTGTATATATGGTTCATTCATTTGCCAATCATGTTTAACCACTGGTGGCCACTACTGGGTTAATTGGGAATATCATATGATTAAGGGCCGTATCTATAAACGGCTTCCGAAAGCGCTGTTGTTAGCAGACATTCACCTGGCAGCTTGCCAACTATTCGTATCCTATAAATGACTTTCGGGAGCTTGCCAGCTGAAAGTGATTCCACATCCACTTGAAGTGTAATTATGGCAACATATCACCATTTTTCCTCCATTGATAGTACGCAGAATGAATATAGGAACCCACCCTGCAATTTTCGATCGTCTTTTCTGACATTTCACGTTTGTTGTTCGTATCTGAGATGATGTTATTGTCTTTGGATTTAGGTTAGATACGTAAAATTAATATGTTTGTGAAGGTTAAATATGGTTAAAGTAGTATTTGTGTGGGATTTTTTCAGTGAGCATAATATTGTGTTTGCATGGAGAACAGTACAGATTTTACAAATGCTTAAATCTAATGTTAGTATTATTCAATAAAGAAATACATAAAACTGAAAATAAGAAACCAACTGTGGAATAACCTGTCACACTAGTCACTTGTTGAAAGTACGAGAACGTTTTAAAATTCAATAGTTAATCTTTACAGCTGACATAATTATCGCAAGAAACTAACGAATATATTAACATCATGAACACGTAAGATAAAATGTGTACACACAGAAAACGTTACGAAATATGTGTTTACCGTCATTTTCGCACAATGCTGTTATTATTTCTACGCAAAATTCTCACTTATTTTCGAAACAAATGTACGAAAGTTGCAAACATATAAACGTGTAGTAACATTTTGGTTTGTGAAAAGTCCCACCTTGTAGCAAACCCTCCATGGAATATTGCAAACACTTTAAAAGGATCTGGTATACTTAACAGTAGCTTCTGTTTTATGAAAACTTTCAAATACGTAATTCCTAAACTCGTTCCAATCAAGAATATCTTTAAAAAATTTTGCATTTTCTTACGTAACAAGTATTGTTTGACAGGTTATTCAAGCGAAGATCCGCCATTGATATAAAGACACAATGAAAACAGCTGGACAGGCTTTCGAAACACCGTCTGACTACATTCACCTGAAAGTGGATGGCTCTTCACTTCCAGGCAGTCAACCAACCAACGAAAGAAGTTTATAGTGTGTGTTTCGCCTGGAACAGACATTCGGTGATTGGATAACAACCGAAAGCCGTTTATAGATACGGCCCTAAGTCTTCAGGCCTGGCAATGATGCTGTGTGCATTCCATCAGTTGGTCAACAGTTTTCCATCATTGCTTACCAGCTGTATTCCATTGATAAGCCATATATATTTTACTACATGGGAATGTTTCTTCACCCATGCCAGTTACCAACTTTACGTTCTTACGTTTATATGCGTTGGTGTATACGTTTCGTAACAGCCGCCAGCAAGTCACAGACATGACAATGCAGTATACATAATTGGCGTTCAACCTGACCTGGAATGTATCTGCGAAATTTACGTACCTCTAGTAATAACTGTACACGAACTAAACTACGACAAGGGCTTGCGTTGGTATTGCTTCTTAAACACGCTAAATAGGAGAATGGCGTTACTTTGTAGAGTAACTTATTGATGAATCACCTATTGAAAAGACTTCACGCAGGTTCAGTAGCTTGCACATAGTCAGTATAGCACTTGATGCCAGTGATAGTCTTGCTCTAGTCGCTTTCTTGGTCCCGGGTCCTCAATGGTTGGTACAAGGTCCTCGTAGCTACACGAAGAGAAAGTTTTAGTTGAGTTAAACCATTTTTCTTTGGCGAAACTAAATAGTTTGTTTTCGAATGACGTATTAAATATTACTTTAGCTTAAACAAATACTTTGTTAGTTTGGCGCCTAAAATGTAGTATCCGATTAGTACAAATAAATATTTGTTTGACTGTGCAAAGATTTTGTGCCGACCCTTAAAGGAAAATTATTTGAAGCTCCGAGAATCGAAGACGGAATCTCTGGAATTGAAGATCACTAATTAGCATCAAATGACAAGACTGGACGTTGGTTATTAAAAAGATATATATATATATATATATATATATATATATATATATATATATATATATATATATATATATATACATGAATAGTTCGTAAAATACAATACATCTAAGCAAGTGTATGTTATGAAATTTCACGTTATTATTTTGCTGTGTGTTTGTGAACGAAGCACCTTAAAACACACTTACAGATATATCTGTGATGCGTTTGTCACTTAAATGGCAAAATAACTTTCAAAGTGTAAATAAAATTACGGCGTGCATAAACATAAAGGTTTCGTTACGGCCACAAAATGTACATTATTGCGGCGACTAATCCCAAACATTGTGTCAGTTAAATATGTTACTGTCGTGCGTAAGAACACTGCCAAATAAACTGCATTATTTGATTCATGTGCGTTGGTTTTGGTATTTTGCTATGGTAACAAATTATTTTGTTAGCTTAAGTAAATATATAATTCCGCCATGTTTCAACAAATATTTCGGACAAATTTCATTGATTGTGGCAACGGGTAACGAAGACCCCCAGCGTTGTCGAGAAACGACCAGTGACTACGGCCTACTGGAGATATTTGGGCGCAAGAACTGCTGCGACTTAACGGAGTAATAGTGTGCGGTGAAAAGACTGAACGATGGTAAGAAGACAATGGCTGGTCTCCGTACAGTTGCGAGTGTAAAAAAGTAGGTCTGCATTTGTCGCAGACATTATCTTGTAGGGACGTTTGAGTTCATGAATAAGTCGCAGAGTAAACAGTCGATATATCGTCATATACCTTATTATCGTGGTAAACCAATTTGCGGTCTTCACAAAACTGTACACTGAATTCACAAGGTCACCAACAAAGAGCAGGCATTTGTTGTTAACAGCAATCAGTGACCAATATATCGCAAACGTTTACAATATTTCTTCTAGTGAAGTTCAAAGCCTTAGTATAACAATATAGGTTAGGTTTGCCCTATATAGAGCAAGGGACACTTTTGGTGTCGGTGAGAGTACTAAATGAAAATCAAAATTGGTAATATAAATATAACTATATAATTATATACATATATGTTGTCTGCTTTCCTATACCACTCGTCCGATTGTACCAAATAAAACATGGATAATGTTATAAGCGGAGCTGGATTTTATTTTCTGGGTTTCTTGGCTCACATAAATGCAAACGTAATTCAATGGCTCGCAGGGTTTACCTACATACTCGAAAGTTCTAACAAATATACCGGAGGGTTATTGTAATTTCTCTCTCTATGCTTATGTCTCATTTAGCTTCGTCTATCTCTTGTTCACGTCTGCTGCTTCACAGCCACCATGCTCATAACTTGCTTACTTGTTATAGTACATAGCATTCATGGACAATGCCAGTATTTGTTTGGAATTCATTTGAACTAACCAAATAATTCAAGTATGTAGCCCGCCCCATCCTCTTCTGTTCGTCTGTAAATACGGCGTGTGTCTTTGTCCGTCAGGGTGACACGGTTGTAAAAAACGGATTTTTAGTTAATTAAAATGTTGGAAAGCTTAGGCGAGTGAAAATACTAGTAACCGCTGTATCATGCGTCGCGTCCAAAATAGCAAAAACTCTTATTTGTCTCGAAAAACTTAATAATAATAATAAATAATTCAAAACAAACGCAAATAAAAATATCCCACGAATCACGTGAAGAATGCAGCTTTAACGTGTGATCGAGCACTTCGCAATTAAAAAAAAACACAGCTGCGAGCTTACTAAAAATGTGTACGTCCCTCAATGCAAACATCTAATCGGAAAGGTGTACGTATATATATATATATATATATATATATATATATATATATATATATATATATATATGTGTGTGTGTGTGTGTGTGTGTGTTATATGTGTATGTGTGTGGTGGACATATAACAGTTAAAATAAACTTTTCAATTAAAATAAAGCACGCAAACTACAGCAAATTAAATTAAAGTGTTTTAATGGTACTAGCATACTATTAGTCCGACTACTTGGTTCAGTGGTAAGCGCTCCTGGCCGGTGAGCAAGGGTCTCGGGTTCGATTCCCAGCCGGGGAGGTACAATTAACAGTCATCTCCCCGGGTTCAGGATTCATGACTGCGAGGCAATGGCGATCCACCGCAGTTTCATTCTTGTCTAGTCGCGCCTTAGATGTTCTCCTGAGGTTCCAACCAGCAACTGTGCCGAGTACTCATAGATCATACCACTGTGAAAATAAAATAAGTTACATCGTACCGTAACATGAAAATAAATGTTACTGCTGCTACTCTCTCTCTCTCTCTCTCTCTCTCTATATATATATATATATATATATATATATATATATATATATATATATATATATATATATATATATATATACACGCGCATACATATTAACAGAAACAACTGTATGATGATAATTTAGCCAAAGTATCATCTCATTATAATTTCTATATTATAATTTTGGTTTGACGTATATTTTCAGTAAATATATTTACTTTTATACTGAATGTCCCTTTTATATATAAAATAAAACATTTGCTTGCTCAGAACGACTCTAACCTCTCACAATAATAATCTAACAACTCGATATGGCGACCGATTCTTCTTTCATTTCAGTCTGAAAAGTGTTAAGGGTAAACGTTACAATTTTATTTTTAAGAATTTTCCACCTAGGTGACTGAACTGGATTTTCACACTCTGCTACTCCTTCATTCGGTCCAGTCCGTGTGTGCTTACGTTTTATAGATACATTTCAATCTGGATTCGTAAATCCACTCCAGGTCGAGTCCGGATTAAAAAATTATTCTTAACACACAACCGAAAACTTCGCCCTTTCTCTCTCTCGCGTGCACGGGCCTGTGGCAGTAATTGTTAGATGGCAGCTGGGCGCGGCCATTACCACCATTATCGCTAAAGTGTTTTCGCTTAAGTGCCAACAACACTGCGAAATGAAAATTTCCATTTTAAAGAAATAAAATTTTCAGCAGTGTAGTCGCTGAGAAATTTTCTCTTGTTATCCTAACTTAATTAATACGACGTAATAAATTTATACAGCAAACTTTACTGTACGCTCTTCACTAATTAGAAATGTTTCATGTTTCCAACGCTATACTACAGTGCTAAGGACTACGGTGCCGTGGAAATATTCCTGTCCTAGCAAAATAATATTAATAAAACTCATGGATAAAATTTAATTGCTTATCCATTATTCAGCAGTTGCCTACAATAACACTTGCGTAAAACTAATATATGTGAATTTCATTGGAATTTTACTAACGTATTCTGTAAATTAACACAGTGACTGCAACATCATGTTATATTAATAATTTTTTTTTAAGTTTTATCTTTACTACACTTGTTATCGGTTTGTAACTAGACACAAATGGATAATTAGCAGTTTAGTAAAAACGTCCGACGTACCTGTAGTGTAGACTTTCGTCGGGCTCTCGGGACAGTTATTTTGTCAGATTGATGCTTGTTTTTTATTGGTTGCTGTTAAGATTTTGTTCTGTCGGGACTGTTGCGACGGGTTCGTCGGGGTATTATGACTCCACCTTTACTCTAACCAACTAGCCCACGGAAAACACCTGATGCGGTTAAATTAACTATTGTTGTTGTTTACTGGTTAGTTGTGTGATGTTTTCTTCTTATTTGTCTAAATAATTTGCCGCTTGCAGTGAAGTGTTACAGACTGAAACTTAATGTAATCAAACTCAACTATCCACAAAAACCAAGAAAAAGAATGTTGGTTTTACTATGTTTACTGTGAATATTATTGTACATTTTAGTGTGACATCAAATAAATTCACATTAAATCCGAACGAACAAAAATTAGTAGAATCCTTGCTTTAAAAATAGTGGTACACGATGTTTTACATGCAGATGAGACATCCAGACAAACCTATTTAATCAACCCCAGAAGATTACTCACCACAACCAATTTTGATGACAAATTCTCTTCCTTTACTGGAAAGCAAGAAAGAGAAGTATATCGTTTCATAGAATGTCTAAGAGTTCATAGAACCTTACTAGAACATGTAAGAACGGGAAGAATTTAACTCGTTAAAAAAATTAGTATATCATTCCGTTCATACATTTAAATATTTAATTTTACTTTATGATTTTCTTTTAGTTTAACACTAGCCAATAATATTTTGCTAGGTCAAACTGTTTCACTAAGGCTTATATTTCTCGTGGAATAATGTCATACATCTTACAGGACAACATACACGTACTTCTAACCAACCACAAAGCAGTTATCAGCCAGGTACGTGGGCCACTTTAAGGACCTCCGTAACTACGCTTTAAATGCTTGGAAGAGAGCTGTGATAATTCCTCCTCAGGCGAAACTATTTAAAGTCTCATACAATTTCTGTATTCTTCTAAATATTCTACACATCAGAGTATTATAAACAGAACTATGTCTTGGACATACGCCATTACAGGCGAATATTGCCATATTGCAGGAAATCCCACAATTATACAAAGAAAATACAGGAAGAAAAGCCAGTAAGCTGTAGTCAACAGACATAAAACAAACAAATAATTCCTTAAAAGAAATGTAGTCATATCCCAGTAAGACGACACAAGGACAAAAACCGATTTAAAAAAAATTAATTCCCAGGTGAAATATAGTCGACTGGAGGAAGACGACAAAAAAAAAAAAACAACAACAACAACAAACGACAGACACAAAACAAAAAAACAAAAAAAATGGGTGTGTGAAAAAGCCACCGAATGTACGAACGACGACGTCCACACAAATAACGAGAGACACGAGTGGATGTAAACACAGGCAAGCCACAGCACAGACAAAATACCTACGAAAAAATAGGTTTCACAAGGCAACAGATGCAACGTTTAGGGAACTGGTATCTGTTCCCGTCTTCTGGTACGTGTACGACAGAAAAACTTCAGCAATCTTACTAAGACATCTGGAAAAAAACAAGGTTCTTATATAGGAAATATGACTTATGTTACATCCTCTCTCTTTCAGTGTTGTGTGGCGATCTATTATTATTGATTAAAACACCGGCAGTTTATGTCCTTAGATACGTCGGAAGCTCCGAACTTGTTCCGTCAGTCCCACGAGAGATGATATGCTGTATTGCTTATCGTGCTAAATATTTTAATCGCGACTTCCCGAGAATTTCCGCGAATTGAACCGCGAGATGCGTCCACTCTTCGCAGAGGTTGCCACCGAAGTCCCCCTTAACTTTCCGCCTTCGCGCCTACGTGGCGAACTCTCCTATGACCACCCCCCTTTTAACTTTCAATCAATCGCGTCTCTTGTGGGTGACGACAACAAAATCCTGACATTCCTCAGTATTAATTTATTGCATCTTTTTTAAATTCACACACATTCACATTAATTACCCTTTGACCTTATTTAAATTTTTTTAAATTTCTCATTAATAATTATAAAGTTAATAATATAAATTGCACAGCAGGGGGTGGGCGTAACCACGCCTCTCGGTGCCCCAGTTTTCAGCATCCAAGCCGCGCGTCCCTCGTCGGCTCAAGGCTGTTCCCTCTCTTTCACCCCATGTTTTCCTAACTTTCCCTCCCGTGCTGTGTTGAGCGTCAATCTGCCGTGACACAATGCCACAATCTTCTGGGCATACTGCGCCTCTCGCCAGTATGCAAAACTAAATTACACATTAATTACTTTAAACAAAGTTTTGCAATTGAGTCACATAAAACGTACAATTCTTAGACACACTGGAAAATCGCGAAAATATTTAACATAGTCTCCAATAAACTGTAGAATATTAACCGTGACAAGTGTGAACAGTTTTGGGACAAACCACACACGCTGTGTGTCCAAACTGTGCAGTTCTAACTGGGTTTGTTGAAGAGAGAAACAATGCATCAAATAAACCATAGCCAATGTCGATACGAAGCATTCAGCGTTATATACAGTATTTTGGAGCCTAGCAAACAGTCAACTATTCCCGCGATTTTCCAGCGTCTCTAACAATTCTAATCATAATGAAATTCCAACTGGCCTTCTACGACTATCCCAACCTAAGTTACAGTATTTACAATGTATATATATATATATTATATATATATACATACATATATATATATATATATATATATATATATATATATATATATATATATAATTTCCATTTAAAGGCGATGTGCCGGTTACACTTCTCGTAGCTCAGCCAATGACAATGCAGCTGGCTGCTGATTAATCGCGCTGTTTGAACCGGGCTGACATAAAATGAGATGTTGATCACGTCTATTGTTTTGCTAACTAATTGCTTGGAAACATAATCTGTAATGGTTAATTGTCTCTGTTAAAATTTGTTAATTATTTGATTAAGGAATTAAGATATATTTTTGGTTCAGTACTTTGTTGACTGATGACTTTACTATTGCTGATGATAAAAGCCGATTCTTTTGCTTTTAATTTCCTGTTTGTCTGGTTTGCCTCCCTTTCCTTTCAGGAATTATCTCTATGTTTTTCTCTCTTGACTACAGCTTACCGCTTTTTCTTTCTTTTTTGTTGTTTTTTTTCTGCAATACGGCAACATTCTCCCACAATGGCGTACCTATGTAAAAAAAAACTAATCTATTTATAATACGAACTCATTGCAGGAATCGTTCAAAGATCACACTTCAGAGTATGTCGTCACTAGACATAAAATTTTGAACGCTGATTAGGAACATCATTTTCGGGCAACCCAAAATAATTTAAAACTCTTTGTGGGATAGACACCAACCGGTTTGAAAACCACAGAAAAATGAAAAAAAAAAAAAAAAAAAAAAAAAAAAAAAAAAAAAAAAAAAAAAAAAAAAAAAAAAAAAAAAAAAAAAAAAAAAATATACGTTGATCTTTAAGCCATATTTCGATTCCCGAGAAGTACACAATATTGTCAAAACCCTTAATTCAGTCCCCATTTTACGTGATTATTTATTGGTTTTCCTCCCCTATTTTTGTTTTACGACCGAAAAACACAAAAGTACCACGTTGGAAACACAGCAATTGATTTTACATTTCAGTATATTTCTAGGGAAAGAACTAGGAACTTATCATAATTATGACATTTCCATAAACGTGAACAAAACCGATTATTTTTGTCCTAGACCGTTGTAACGCGAATTTTTAATCGCGTTGTACGTGTGTTCCTTGCAATCAGTAAGAACCACGGCCGTAGATGAACAGGTCTGGATACTCGCCTATCTAACAATGTATTTTGCTTGACCCCCTTGTTGTTTGGCTGTAGTTTGTCAAGTTACCGAGAATGTCGTACTTTTTGGCGCTGTTTTCCGGGCGGTCCGACTCAAACTCCGTCCACTTTTTTCCATTGTTAAATTTATAAAGTAAATAAAGATTGCTGGAGCCTTTTATTAAAATTGTGAGCGAAGAAAGTATTTCATAAATTGATAAAAAATACGTTTTTATAAATTGTTTATCTTAGCGGAAAGGAAGTGGGAGGAGTTTAGTCCGACCGCCGTAACATCAGCGCCAATAAAACCCAATATTCTCGGTAACTTGGTGAACTACAGCCAAACAACAAGGGGGTCAAATATCCAGGCGAGTGTCCAGACCTGTTCTTCTACGACCGTGGTAGGAACTGAAGATTTTCGCGAAAAGAATTTTGAGCCACTTAGTTCCAATGACTCACGTAGACATTTGTAGCTGTGCTTCGTGGTTATTGGCTTTGTGTCGAGACGATAATTATTTGACTTGGCCAATCAGAGTAAGGTGACAGCGACACAACACGACTCTGGTCAGCGGATAGAATCCTAAGATGATGAGTGATAAGTAGGGTCCCTTGTTTTTCGCGAAAAGAATTTTGCCTCACTTCGTTTCACTGCCTTACATGCACATCTGTAGTTTTGTTTCGTGGTCAGCGATTGGATATTTTAACTGTCACGGGCTTTGAGATTCTACCGGCAAATCACAGACATGTGGTGTTGCAGGAAAGTTTTTGTAATTGGCTCAGTTAAATGAGATGCGGGTCTTCACACGGACACGCTGCCAATAACCATGAAGCAGAATTGCAGATCTGCACGTAAGGCACTAAAACAAACAAGGGCAAAATTCTTTTCGCGAAAAAAAAAAAAAAAAAAAAAAACAGGGCCCCCAATGATAAAACATTTAATAATTGACCACGAACGTGAGCTAAAGGTGTGCACGCCAAACACTGAAGCGAAGTGGTGCAGAAGTCTTATCGTGAAATCTATGGAGTCCTAGCCGATCAGTTATCGGCGCCGTCTTCAGCAATGGAAGGAAATTAAGAAAGTACTCCTAATCCATCAGGTACCGCACAATATGGCAAATGAGGAGTAGGGCGGCTGACAAGCGAGGAACAATCGAGCTGCGCAGGTGTTGTACCGAAGACAGCGTTAACTAGGAGACGCCAAACGTTGAATAACGACGGGCGCCGTTAATCAGGGCCGGCCGTGACGGGGCACCGCCACAAATCCCAGGGCTCCATAACTCCGTACCCCCGCTGTAAACCCGTCAGCGGCTAATGGGCAGACTCTCCTCACCCACACCCTCGCCGTCAACACATGCCCATTAGCGCCTCTGCGACAATGCAGCCCGCGTCGTTATTAACCTTTCATTAGCGCCATCGCACCTCCCACATGCACACCGCAACCTGTCTATGCACAGGTATGCAAGATATGGCTAGGGAACTTTGATTCTCGCGATCAGGTTTTTACAACTAGTTTCATTGCCTTACGAACACCCGTGCATCTATGCTGCATGGTTATTGGCAGCGTGTCTCTGAGTATAGGCGTCTCTTACTTCATTGTGCCAATCACGATAAGGTGTCTGAGACACCACACGCTTGTGATTTGCTGGTAAAGTCCCAAGATGCTCGGAGAAAGAAATAGCCGTGAAGCAGAGCTGCGTGCACATAAGGCGCTGAACTACATTTAGGACAAATCCTCTTCCCTAAATTAAGGGTCTCTACATATGCATGGGGTGGTCGTGAAAAGTTACGCGGTAAGAAAATAATCAAATAGAATCGTTGAAAAAGTTATTCAAGCGACGTTTGACTACGTTCATAAGGTGACTAAAGCTAGCACCATCTATGTCTCGATGAATACCGTGATAATCCTGTTTTACAGTAGAGTATGCAAGTGTTGTCAATTGAAATACGGAAAGTGGCGAAAAAACGTACACACTTAGACGTTAAATGTTGCTCTGCTGTTTATATTGTGGCAAAAACAAACTGACAAGAACGTTGCTGTTGTGACAATTAGCAAAATATTTGACAAACTTAAAAATAAATCCGTTATTTTTAATTACTACCGTCTCAAACCTTTTCTAAATTATTGAGATCAATAAAATCTGGTCATGTGACTATACAATCTTACATATTTCTAGCAGATTATTTCGCGTAAAGACCTTTCAACAAAACCGACTCTAGTCAAATGTGTTACAAACAATTGGTCTTTGTTTACGTTCAATTATTTTTGGATGAACTTGATTTTTTTACGACTTAAGTAAATACTCAAAATTCTCTCTTGGTTATTGACTAAGCATCTTTGTGAGAAGACGTTCATTATGTAACTGCTCCATTGAAAGCTTGGTTACTACGACACAAAACATATTTCACTCGTAAGTAGAATCCGAAGACGTATAAGAACCTGAAGTAAGCCTGAGCTAATGTTTTTAATGAAGTTAATAGTACCGTAAACAAGGGCTACTTTAACCTGCGGAGTAACTTTTTTCCAGCCAATTTTTCTTTTAGTTTCGTAAAAAAATTTAAATCTTAACGCCTTGAGCTCTAATACACTCTGTTTCTGAAAACATATTATATTTTTTTTTAAATCCAAAAGACAACAGATATTCTCAAACTGTATCATGTTCGATGATCGGTGTTTTCATGCATTTTTTTAAGGTTCAACACAATAATCTATGCACAGTTTAACTTTTTTTTTGTTGCATTGACCGAGTATTGCTCTTGGGCAACGAAATATAAACAAGGTAATTTTGTATGAACAGCAAAACTGTTTATTTCGTCATTTACAAAGAAATTATCTGGTTGCACTAATTACATAATATGTAACTTAATCCAGCCTTGTTTTCAGTTTAGTGTGCATGCTATAATAAGTTCCTGTCAACACAACAAACGCTACACAGCATGCAGTAAGGGATTCAGACGCAAAATCTGAGTCCAAAGCCATTAGTAGGGCCGTGAAATTTTCGCGAAAAGAATTTTGCCCCAATTTGTTTCAGTGTCTCGTGTGCTTATCTGCATTTCTGCGTCATGGTCAGTGATTGGATGTTTTATCTATCACATGTCTTGAGGTTCTACCAACAAATCAAAGACGTGCGGTGTTGCAATAGCCTTACTATGATTGGCACAGTCTAATGTCAGACCTCACTTCACACGGAAATCTCTGCCAATAACCATGAAGCATAGTTGCAGATGTGAACGTAAGGCACTGAAAAAAAATTGGGGCAAAATTATTTTCGCGAAAAGTTCAAGGCTCTAGTGATGAGGACGTGCCAATAATATTAGGCAAATCATGTATTGTTCGTGCATTCCGTGGTAGATGCGTAGGTCTCAAAATTCCGACGACAGAAAGTCATTAGAAACTAGAGCAGTCAATACAGGCGCGAGTAATAGATTGTTATATTGTATTTATTAACCAACCTGTAGTTCATTTGGAGTGATATTGGAAAGCTATTGGAAATTAAAATTATAATTGTGAGGTCAAAAAGAAAATCCAAGTCTTTCATATTAGGAGACCAGTGTTTAACGACAGCGCACTCTTGCTCGGTAACTGCAAGTCAGTGAAAACATTAATATAAATAAAGGATTAAAAATAGTGTTTTCCTAACATTAGGAGAACGCATCTTGTAAGTGGGAGAAGTTTCTGGTCGATTAATTTTGATGATGAAGTTTTGTAGACTTCACTCGTATGGAGTAGGTAAATTATGCTTAAGTTATCCTGACAAAACAATCACAACTTGGGGAAAAACATAAGTTTGTCACTTTATGTTTTCATACTCTTCCCCAAAATGTTATCATTTTATGGAGTATTTTCAGTATTAATTTTATGAAATAACTGATGTGTTAGGGTAACTGAAGGTTGTCCACAACTAAGTCTACACACTAATAAAAGGACATGTTGTCAATGAATGTAATTAGATGTTTTACTGTATTTTGGCATCAAAAGTGAACTTACGACTACGGCGAAATGTGCAAACTGTAATTTGTTGCTTAAACTAGGCCTTCCATGTTTGCAATAACGAGAAACGGAAAGATACAAAGTGGGCGAACAGAAACAAGTATTGAACTTGAGAAGTTCTCACGATAAAGTGAATAGGCAATAACGTCAAGGATTTATCCGCGAGTGAAAGCACGAGCGTGAAGGCTGGCTGGCGCTATGTCGCCGGAGAGTAAGCTGGGGGGGGGGGAGGTAGATGTAGGGGGGGAAAGTTGATGGCCGACAGTAACCGGGAGCTTTAACAACACCCTCGCGACTATGCTGCACACGTCTCCTACCCCCTACCCCTGGCCTAGGCCTGTTATTCACTTCCACGCGACTTGGTCTAGAACTCTCCTGCTCCCACTGCTCGCTCCCACGATACCACGCCTCGATCTGTTACGAGCGCCTGCGTCGCGTTAACTGTCTCGCTCCTCGGAAATGTATGTGACCAGATATTGGGGTCACTAGATCAGTGTAACCCTAAAAGATACTAGTTCCAAGTATGAAAAAAAAAAAAGACGTTCAAAACATGAAGAAAGATACAAACACATTGTTTTCAACGGAAATAAAAAATTACTTTGTTATCTTATAACTAGAGCCACGATTTAATGGCGAAAAGATTTTTGCACCATTTGGTGTCTATGCCTTATGTTCACATCCGCAACTCTGTTTCATGGCCAGTGATTGGTCGTTTTAACTGTCACTTGTCTTGAGGATCCGCTGACAAATCACACACGTATTGCGTCATAATAGCATCATTCTTATTGGTGCAGTCGAAAGAGGGACGTGTCTGAGCAAAGACCCGCTGCCAACAGCCGTGAGGCAGAGCTGCCAAGGTGCACGCGATACACTGCAACAAAATGATGCAAAAATATTTTCGCAACAAAATCGTGGCTCTACATATAACTAAGCAAAAAAGTAAAATTAACTAACACAGTTAAAATAGTTTGGCATTATAAGATAACTCGCACACTCAACTAAACAGGTAAACTTCCACTTGACTTTGATACATAGACAGCAACAATAATTGTACTTTCTGTAAACGCATGTAAAACAAACGAATAACGTAATTATCTCCAAAAAGATTGCGCTTGAGCAAGAACCTTACGCTTTTCAGCACCATTAATGAATATTTGGTGACAGCAAACAAAAAAAAAAAAAAAAATGCCACGTGTTACTGAAGAAGGGGAACTTTTGTATTTCTCACATAACCCGGCTGGACAGTTTACGAGGCGGTAAGAAGATAGTACTTTGACCTAGCGGGGTAACTTTGACAACTCAAAAATTTGGTTTTTATGTTATTTAATAACGAAAGCATTAGCTATAAGGATAAAAGGAATTATTTAAAATACTCGGCTCAGATTATCTGTTTATTTACCAGAAAACCCAAAAACTAATATGTTAAATTGTCAAAGTTACCCCGGTTTACGGTAATACTTTAGATCATCCTTGGCGATTAAACCAGACATCTCCCTTCGTATTCCCGTCACTTGTGACACTTATTATATATTATTTTAGGTTAGATTGAAACGTCGAAACATAATGAGCGCTGAATCTCAAGGACGGTTTCGTTAAGTTAGGAAACCATAAATTAAGAGATTTTGGTCAGCACTTAACTTCTTGGGCGCTGGTGAGGGGTGATATGATGTGAGTGTGGAGTACCACCGGAATGAAGGAACGGGGGAAAAGAGATATCCCCGAGAAAATCCACCGACCAGTGGCAAAATCCGGCACGATTTACACTTGCAAAAATCCGGGGACCGACCCAAGCGGGAATATAGCGCGGATCGCCTTGGTGAGAGGCGAGTGCTCTAACCACTGCGCCATCTGCAGCCCCTAGGAAAATTGAATGGAAACAAATATTTGTGCCGCCGCATTCATCTTCATCGCCGAGGGTGGACGAATGCTCCCGATTATTTCCGAGGAGCGAAAAAGTTAACGCTATCCAGACGCTCGTCGATCCGCTAAGGGAGGTTCGGAGTGAGTCGCACAGACCCCGGGGACTGGCCAACACTCCGGGTGACAATTACCTTCCCTTACCTACAACCCCCGGGACGAGCCCTCCTCTTCCTTTTATCAGCTCCCTTTCCCCTCCAACCCTATCAGAGATATCCTAACGTGTCCCCATAGAAAACAAACACGCACACTCCCCTCCCCCGTCTAGCACCACATTTTTGTTCTTCCAGCGAAAGGAAAAAAAAAAAAATTGAACAAAATTAGTTTCGCGAACATAGAAATTATTAAATATTTTTCCCTGCAACCAAATTGTCGTGATGTTCCCATTTTATCAGCGGGACTGTATTTGAAACTGGCGTTTGCTGGATCTACGTCATTGCTTGCTGATGTAACTGAGTCGGAGATAATCCGCAGTTACATAAAAGGACTATTCACGAAGAAATAAGCAATAAAAAGCCATTTCTGATTTCCTTGTTTTTCTTTTTTTGTGCTAATTTTCTCCTGTTTAGACCATTTATGTATCCATGAGTTTTCTGAGACTGAGTAACATACGCTAGCATTGTCATAGATCCTGCAAAACACACCAGTTTACGCTCTCAATGTAGTCTTTCAAAACATAACAGACCAATTTTGATTTCGCTACTAAAGAAATTTTCGTCTGTGCGTAATCGCGTTTCGCGTTACTGTACAAAAATAATTGACGTAGAAAAGTAGGAACGTTTAACTTCACGTTAACAATGTTCATCAGAGATGAAAACAGCGGCTCGGATAGATTAAAATTTGAAGGCAGGTGGCATTTGTCTGTGATGATTCTGTAAGACAGTGAACTCGATGGCACAGTCTTCGAGTATAATATAGCACGTCTCTGAGACATGTGGAAGGTGAGATTTTTACCTAAAAATGTTATTGTTTGAATAATATTTGTAATTATTTTGTAATAATGTTTGTACGAGACAAGGTTTGTTTTGTAGACATTCAGTGTGACTATTTTTTACAGTAATGAAAATGAGTTTACTTTCATAGATGCCTTCGTAACGTAAAACATCCGCTGCCATTTTGAATTTATTTAAATTATGCTCATAACTTTTCTTCTAATTAATTTCTGTATATTTTGAACAGATTGAGCTTAAAATATGAACTAACGCTCAGTTTGAACATAACATTGATAGAATCATTTTATTAAATTTTCTTATGTGACTGTAAAAGTGAAATTTAACAAATGTTAGTTCTGAAATTTCAAAAAAAAAAAAAAAAAACGTTATTAAAAGAGTTTGAATTATATTATATTTTAATTGTGTACAAGGTTACTATCTGTAATAAGTAAATAAGTATAATATAACCGGAAACAAAATTTAAACAAAATTTTAAAAACAAGTCTTAGATGGTGGCGGATCTCCCGTCTTAGACAAAGTATTAGCAGGAAAAAATGGTGAAGTTGAAATTTAACGCTATGAAATCTTTAAATTACCAAACTTTAGAAGCAATACTTCCTAAGCCTTGTGATGGAGACATGTATATTTTCAGTGCCAAATTACGTTACGTTACGGCTAAGTCCCACACACGACGCAGAAGAACCAGAAGAACTCAAAGAAAACATTTCAGCTAAGGACTAAATGGCAAAATACAAATATGTGTTATTATTAAAACAAAACGATCAGTAAACCCCAATTATATTATGTTTACAACACATTCACTAGACACTATTTCCGTGAATACTACGTATATTTCACGTCCTACTTATGGTTTGCTTCGTTATTTATATATTAGTCACTGAATTGTACCGTATTTCATTGTCTATTAATTGTTTAATCTATTTTATTATGCATCGAACTATGTGTTGTATTGTTTTACTTGTGGTTATGTTACCTTCTGAACATTTATTTCCCTTGGTAGTGAAGATGACTATAAGAATACGTCAGATATGGAAAACTGTAAACCAATCTTGGAGTTGAATTTGGAACGTGTTTAAATAAATAAACGTGAGTTATTAAAAAGGAAATCCTAGGGAACACTACCAAAGTAGTTGCGTACATTGCTGCGTATCAGCACTCAACAGATGTTTACAAAAAGTCACTCGGTTAGCCGGGTAAGGTGAAGTTTGCTTGCCTTTGA
This sequence comes from Medauroidea extradentata, assembly GCA_003012365.1. NCBI lineage: Eukaryota > Metazoa > Arthropoda > Insecta > Phasmatodea > Phasmatidae > Medauroidea > Medauroidea extradentata. The sequence goes on from PNEQ01108667.1 coordinate 42,433, forward strand.
AAAATTAACCGTGCTGATTGCTTGCATGGTACGGCCATTCTGATTTACGTGTTCCAGTTAGAATTTTCCGAAATCACTCCAGACGAATGCTGACATTGTTTCGTAATACAGACCTGGCCTGACTTCTATCACATTTTCCTCGTGTACATTTATTAAGGTCTTGTATCGTCTGTTGAGGGCACGTATAAGTCAAATTAATTAATTTTTAAATTTAATTACCGCCTGATTAACTACTGGTTATCGAGTGTCCCAGTCACGTAACGAAAATAAAATTTCTGGCCTAGCTGAGTAAAATTACACGTGATTGGGAAAATAATTTTTCAACTAGTTTCAATGCCTTACATGTATATCTGCAGCTATGCTTGACGGTTATTGGCAAGCAGCTTCATTCACCATTTTACTGCGCCAATAAGGAATACTGTACGTTACTGCTGCACAATGCGTCTGTGATTTGCGGGTAGTATCCGCAAGACGCGTGATAGAAACATGTAATCACTGACCACGAGGCAAAACTACAAAAATGCACGCTAGACAATGATACCAGTTGGTGCAAATTACATTCACTAAAAGCAAGAAAATTTAACTTAACTTCGCCAAAAAATTTTTAAGATGAAATGAAATCAATAAAATAAGTCAATACGGTATCGTGAAAGAGGTTTTAATTTTGTCCCTATGAGTGTATGTTTAAGTGTAACTTTGTAATAATTAGTCTCGTATTCGGAAAAACTGATGTTCGATTCCCAGCTCTAGACATCCTAGTATCGGATTTCCATGATTCCCATAAATGTCGCCAAGCGAATGCTGTGATGGTTCCTTAACACGTGCAACAATAGCAAACTGTTGCATATCTAATTGCCTGCTAAATGATTACCACGAGTGCGATCAGGACTTGGTTGTAAGACTGAATCTTGTTCGCTAACAGCTTGCATATTCGCCTCTAAGCTCAAGGCGCTCAGTTGGCCTCTGTCTTACCTTCGAACACTAATCTTACGTCCTGTCGTGTAGAAGACCTTGAAGTCCCATGATCAAAAACAGAAAACAATTAATTAATGATATACCCTTTCAGAAGACTAAAATTATACTTCAAACTTCTGTACGCCCATGTCTTCCTAAGTTGCCTGTGTGTCCAAAAGTTCTTCTTGCCAATATTGTAGAGTACGCAGTAGAAATAGTGTAATCAATTTCATGTAAAGCGGCCACACACATATATGACATCACGTAAAACAACAGCTAAGAAAAAATCCTATGTTTTACTGAGGTGTCTAAAGGTAAGTGAAATTTAGTCTATAATAAAATATGTGAAACCTCGTTCTAATTTCAATACAAAAGACCGGGGCGTTTCGCGAGTTCGATTAGGAATAAGCTCTTGTCAATTTCGTACATTATGCGTCTTCTTTCACACTACCTTGAAAATCCTCGGCCAAAGAAACATATGTAATATCTTGCCAGTCAAATCATGATGCTGTAGCACTTGGCAACCATTCAACAGATTGTATCCGTTGAACATAAGATCATTTGCGAAGTGTAGCCTACGTTTCGGAGGACCCACAAATTAATATTTTTGTCGTCTTATGCTTAAGGCGGCCGCCTGAATGGCGCCCGATCTGCGTGCAGCATGTTCGGAGTTACGTTTTTTCTCAGAGACCAGTAAACGTGCGTCCGCAATGCATATTTAAGAAAATAAAACACTCTTCAAACAACTTGTGAATGTGACTGTCAAGACACCACGCACATTGGAAGCATTATTTTATAGCTCTCAAACTTGGCTATAATCGGCTTTTTCACGCGGTTGTTTCTCAAGATATATGTAATGGATGTGTTTGAAACTGAGGTCTACAAGTACATTGTACTTTGCTCCAGTGATGCGTTAAATTAAATGATAGGGTTATTACTTAAAGTCTCACAGTATAAACATTACGGTGGAAACAACGCGCGCGCGTATTCAACTCTGGGCGTAGAGGCGATATCACAATACACACGTGTCGGCCGTTGTCGCTCGTCACACCTCATCGATTTTCGCCTGACTCACACGAACATACCCTTCACTAGGCGGCAGCCGTAAGGGCCTCTGATCTTATGAGACGAGATTCATAAGGTTTTTACGTCCTCTTTATACTTCAAAATGCCATTTAACATTTGAAATTGGCCTTATGAATGGGATCAGTCGGAATAATTTTTTTCTGGAGTTAAACAGTTGTGATTTAAAAACAGAAATTTTTACATAAAGCGTTTTAAATATATCGACCAAGGAAATATGTCTGATCTGCTGTGTTTGGTGTTGCAACTTGCCATGAAATTTCACTGACGTCGTCCCTCATGAATATTGACCTAAAAATCCTTGCTTCCCTGTGTGTACAAGCTATAACATTAACACATGCAAGTCCGTATCACTTTTGCAATTGGTCGATGACTATTTAGTTCGGAAAAATACAGGGCAGCGAACTACAGCATGTCGTCAAATAATAACGATGATAAGAGACAAAGAAATCTCGCGGGTTCAGTGACCTATGTATGGTTGTACCTCGGTTTCAAATTTAGTTAGTGGTCGCATTTTTTCTATTGGCCAGGAATAACAAAATTAGGATCTCGTTTTCTTGCAAGCGTCACCGGCTAAGATTCCCGCAAGCCGTGTATGAGTATCTGATGTACTGAAAGCCAATTACATGAGTGTTAGATGCCGACAATGTTAGATGTCGACGAATTCCTCCAATGAAATCTCCAAATTTACCGGTCACTTCTTATTATGGATCACAGCAGGAAACTGTATGCACAAGATCATACTAGCACTCGCAGTGTGTTCGCCATGACCCAGTAGCAGATAAAAGCCCTTGGGAATTACCTGGGAAGTGGCTTTAGGGTCTTCCCTACCCCACCCCCGCCATAGTTAATAAATTAGTACTATTTCAATGTGCTTTATTTATTCTAATTTTCAAGAGAATAATTTAATATTGACAATATAAGAATTTCCTGAACATGAAAACCCTGCCATTATCGTTAGAATTGAAGTTCTGATATTGAAATAACAATACATTTATAAATTTGATGATTTCAACGAAATACTATTCTATAACACCATACGTTTACTATAGATATTCTTCCGGTAAACATGTAATTTACTTACTTGTTTGTAAATATATTTCTCTATTAACCCAATTCAGTAACTTTTTTTAGACTAACAGCGAAGCGTTTTCACATATTTTCTATACTTCATTAGTGTTGCCTTCTCTTTTTCTCTTCTACACTCAGAGATACTCCTCCTCCGTCCAATGTCCCGTCTTGTTTTCCACTCCTCTGAGAGCTTTTAAGACGAAACGATGCCCAGCTATAGCTCAAACTATATGTCCGTGAGAGGCTTGCTAAGGTCTTTGTTGTGTAGTGTTGCTCCTTAAGGCGACCGCCTGGTGAATGATGTGTTTGTGTGTGTGAGGAGAAAATCGATGAGGCGCCACGAGCGACGTCGGAGGCACACGTATTGTGATATCACCTCTACGACCAAAGTCGTAAACGCGCGCGCTGTGTTCCCGCCGTAATGTTTTTACTGTGGGACTTAAAGTGGCAACCCTGCATCATTTTATTGAACGCGTCACTGCAGCAAAGTCCAACTCGCACACCTCAGTTTCGAACAAATCCGTTACATATATTTTGAGAAACAACCACGTTAAGAAGCCGACTTTAGCCAAGTTTGAAGGCTTTAAAATAACGCTTCCAATGTGACGTCTTGAAAGTCACATTCGCAAGTAGTTTGAAGTGTGTTATCAGTTCGCAGACAAGAACTGTTGACGTACGTTTACTGGTCTCTGAGAAAAAAACGTAACTCCGAACACACTGCATGCAGTACGGACACCAGCCAGGCCGCCGCCTTAAGAGTGCGTGGTTTACAATTAATCGCTAAAAGCATCAGTTCAGAATTATAGGTTTCTCGAAGCCAATTTCGAAAAAAAAAATAATATTAAAAAACCAGCCATCGTAGACAATTGTTTCTACCAACTTTCTGAGCAAAACGTTCTCTCGAGTAAAGTATATCTGAAGAACAATTTCGTACATTTAATTGCGGCGCAAGATATCACGACTAACAAATGCAACATTCAGGGTAAAAGTTTGCTCATAAAGGTGACAAATGTCATTTGTTGTTTTTCAATATTGACTTGAGGCCGCGGTGGCCGAATGATCAGACCATTCGCTTCTCATCAAGACGATTCGGGTTCGATTCTCGGCGGGGTCAGTCCCCGGATTTTCGCATGAGGTAATCGAGCCAGACGATGCCGCTGGTCGGGGGGATATCTCGAGGATCTCCCGTTTCCCCCGCCCGTTCATTCCGGCGTTGCTTCATACTAACCTCATGTCACCTCTTACCAGCGCTAAAGACTTCGATGTTGAGCTCTGACAAAAATCTCTCACTCTATATTGACATTCAAAAAGTATGGATCTCAGTTGTAGAACTCTGTGCTTATTTATCTACCACACTCTCTTAAGAGGGCGTGGTACGTAATTCAACACCAAAAGTATTAATCTATAACTGCAGGTTTCTTGAAACCAATCTGCGAAAACTAAACAATAGCAATCCTAGACAACAGTTTAAGCCAAAGTTTTAAACAAAATTGTTTCCAGTGTTACGAACTTCTGAGGCACAATCTCTGACGCTAGAACTCCGTGCATTTAACTGCGGCGCAAGAGATCACGCGTAACGAATGAGTAATCCTGGATAAATATTTACTCGCAAAGTTGGCAAATACCATTATCTAGGATTGTCAGTGAGTATGTTATCCATACTGATTTCGAAAAAAGTGTAGAAATCAATTGCTGTTTCCATCGTTTATTTATCTACGACGCACTCTTAAGCCGGGAGAATACGGGGTTGGTTGAGGACCACCTGCCCGAACGTCGACGCTGCAGGAGCGAGGTACCTCGGCGCTTCCACCCCCGCACGTAGTGCCAGACAGCACCCTCAAGCCAACCCCCTGGTGATCTGGGAAGTGCTCATGTAGACTGGAAGGAGACCTGGGGTGGGAAGGTCGCCCGAACCCTCGCCACCATGTGGAAGCGCCATCATGCAGGCAGCTCACGTCCTGCCAGCGACAAAGGACCACCCCCTCACCTCGCCAGACCCTTTTAAAGGCCTTCGCGCACACGTGACGCGACGGCGCCATCTTGAAAAAAATACCTCTCGCAGGTGCCCACCCGTTAGAAGCGGGACGGGAGGCAATTTCCACCACCGACGCTTTACGAGTTCCCAACGAATTCGCGATCGCTTCGGCCCGGATTCGCCCAGGTGGTGTTAGAGAAGGGGGGGGGGGCGTGGATCCTTGAGACACGTGACGTCACAGCTTCCAGGAGTTGACGGAGACTTTGGCGCGAGAGAACCCCGAGACTGCTTGTCTCAGACCCGCGTGCACGGTCTTAGAAGTTCAGGTCTGGACACTGTATTAAATATTTACCCTTGTAACTAATTTAATTCTTGTATTATCAGTAAATAAGAATGAAAAATGGTGGCACCACTAGCACACTCGTACTTGTAATCATTTTTTCCAACATTAAATGTAGACCTATTGTATTTTTAAAGTACACATATTATAAACTTGTTTAAGTCTAACCAGAATGTTTTTAAACACCTTAGCTTTGATTAAGATAACGGTCTACGCTTTACAACAGCACCACTGCGATAGTGGCACCAGCGGTTTCAATCAGTCATAAGAGGGTCAAAGATAAAGAATTGAACAGTAGGTGAGTGTCCAGATCTGTACTTCTAAGACCGTAGTCTCGGGACATAAACGGCGAGCAATTTAGTCACATGACCAGATTTTGTCGTGTATGAGGTTGCGTCTACAAACAATTCAGGGTTATAAGATGGCGCGAACAAAAAAAATTACGTATCTTATACAATGTTGAAATATTTAACTAGATGGCAGGTTTTGCAGCGCATTTCCTTCTCATTTTATTTATACGGGATGTTCATAAACTACTGCATATTATGCATACCATGGAAATCCTGGACTAAATTGGAGACGAAAATGATAGTGGCAGAATATTGCAATGTGACATTTTACGTGCACCGTGTGGCAACACTTCACGGATACACAGATATCTTACTAAAACTGTTCTGACCATCACATTACGGATGCAGGTTCAAAACCCGAACAGTCCAAACATTATTCTACGTTTACTCGACGTAACATACATAAAATAATACCTGGATGTTCAGACGAAGAGAAACCTTTTTCCGTTAAGTTTTGCCAACATTGTACGCGAAATACGTCATTGTAAAAATTTTGCCTCTAATATTTTCGTCTAAAAGTTAGCCCGTGATTCGCGTGGTGCACTTGTGCATTTCTTTCTGGACAGGCTGCATATGCATCTGTGTAGCTGAAAATATATACGTACGATCCCGGAAGACCATACTACTGTATTTTTTCCCTTCCTTAACGTACATGATGTCTAAGAATATAACAGAATGTGCAAACGGCGTGTGAAATGGATTTAAGACGTGTTTTGTATCTTCAAATATTCTGTTTCCAACAAATAGTTGCAAGATATTTTAAGTTATGGTTAATCAGTAGGACTCGCAAGTTATCACGAAAATATTTTTGCAGCACCTACTTTCAGTGCCTTATGTGGACACCTGCAGTTCGTCGTCCTGGTCAATGATTGGATGTTTTTAACTCTCAGTGTCTTCGGTTTCTACCCGCCAATCACCGACGTGTGGTGTCTTAATAAACTTCTTCTGATTGGCCCAGTCAAGTAAAATCCTCGTCTACACTTAGAAGCGCTGACGGTAACACGAAGCAGAACTGCAAAAATTCATGTAAACCATTGAGACAAATTGGTGCAAAATCTTTTTCGCGGAAATTTCTTGACCCTAACATCACACAAGGCGAAAGATTCTATATGGCTTTAGGAAACACGCTGGCAAAAATATATTCTTGTGGCTTCTCAGTGTCTCATTGCAACAAGATCTGCTGTTTTTCCCGTTAGACATGTGTTTTATTAAACTTACTATGCATCCTGCTGCAGGATTATATATTTTTCCATAGAAACCATTATGCCAAGAGAACGCAGTAAAAGAAATTAACCGAATTTTATCGAAGTTCACATATAGTCTACATGTATAAAATAGAAGCATAAAATATCCCGCAAGGAACTAACTTAAATCACACATACAAGTGAAAGCAATGGTGTAGGTCGAAGAAATTTAGTACTATAATGAAATCATGCGACAATATTATGCATAATAAATTCAGAAATATGTTTACTGCAAATCGATGGTCGCCAAGCATTTATGTCTGCCTTGGTGTCTGCCTGGTGTTACAAATTACATCCACAAAGATGTCGCATACCTTGTACTGACGTGATCGCAATATCCGCTCATCAGGACGCTCACGAAATGTGGAGAGGTTTTACTCCCCTGTCCTCGACTGAAAACACGGCACACAATTCCGCCCCTTCGAGAGTTTCTCGTCGCGCAAACAGCCCTTTCCAAAAGAAGCATTGCTGCTACAGAAAACGACACGACTCTAGGAAAAAAAGTTCGAGCGGTGAGAATTCTCATCTTCCGTGACTAAGCAGAAGTAAATTTCCCGTCTGCAAGCGGTTAAAACTGTATGAACTTCTGTTTGTGTATTCGCAATAGCATGACAGAAAACGCAGTGGCTGCGACGCGGATAAAAATAATATTGGTTAGCCAGTTGGCTCGAAGATACTGCGATGGTTTTTATAAGAAATTATCATACAATTGGGGGGGGGGGAAACATGAACATGTATTATCGTATAATATTACTAAAGGGTTTGCTAAGGTAATAGTTGTTTAGGGTTGACGTCGTATAAATAACACACCAAATTAGTTAAGAACTTTATCCGCGTTTTATACTGCATGATACAATACAAGAACAATAACTGTAGACGCGGAGGGAGGCTAATTGTTAACAATAATAATAATTTAAATTGTTTAGCCACTCAGTTTAGTTGCAACAGTCCCACTTTAATAGATGTTGGTTGCCGAGGCTGATGTTACGAAGCGGTTACGGTGAACGCAGCTGGACGTCCTGGTGCATCTCGGATTGGTGACGATATCGAGCAGACAGACAAGCGACAGACAGGCGACAGACAGACGACAGACCACGTCAGTAGCGTGACACGCCCCTTTATTGTGTCATATGTGTCAACTTGCTACTTCTACGGAGTGGGGGGATTTCGCTGCCGCATTAATCCATAGCCAGTTCCGTCCGTAATAAATGCTAGCGATTTACAATAAAGCGGCATACGTCCGTTGTTATCCCTTTAATTTTCAATGCTTCAAATAAAAAAACTTAAAATTTCTATGTTATTTAAGAAATTCCCTTAAGCATATTATTGTAATTTTATAGCTGCTTATAATTGCAACCGCTGTTCTTCACCACGGATACATTTTACGAGAGTAATTATTTACAAATTAAATGACTTATGTTTTAATGTGAGTAAGCATTACGTAAAAATAACATCGGTTGCTGTTCCAATTTTTCCCGAATACCAAAATTATCTCTATCGTATTTTAAAATGAATTTACAGCACCATCTAACAAAAATAATAAAATAAAATCAATAGACCTATCACAGCCATCTTATTAAAACTAAACCGTTAAAACGTTCGCAGCCATCTTTAGAAGATTCTAATTTCACGCGTCCGCCCCGAAAAAAGTTAAAGCTTGGCAAGCTTTCGACGGAACAGACGGACGGAGAGAATTATTCCAGACTCCTGATTGGTTGGATGTCACGTGATCGACAGACGGATGATGAACGGACGGGCGCCACGGATCGTTGTAAATCTCCATTAAGAACCAACAGCAAACCTGCATGAACTCGCACGTCACCTTATCATGTACACAAATGGCCACTCACTGGAGCGGCTGAAGACAGAGTTTGTACAGGACTCTGGTACGCTATTTTGCTCGAAGTCCTGACAAGGTGCCAGCCAGATATATCACCATTTATAGTATACCTCAGAACAAAGATTAACTGTTAACTCGGTATCTAACACAGACCTAAGGGATAATAAGAAGAGAATAAAGAAAATTTTCAAACATAAAATTACGTTTGTGCAATAATATAATTAGGGCTGACAAGAATTTCTTATATTTTATTTTCTCGTCGAATCCCAATACAAAATACA
>PNEQ01108667.1:51670-99394 GCA_003012365.1 Medauroidea extradentata
ATATATATATATATATATATATATATATATATATATATATATATATATATATATATATATATATATATATATATATATATATATATATATATATATATATATATATATATATATATATATATATATATATATATATATATATATATATCAAACTGCAGCCTAAACCATTGAACCTAGAATCGTGAAATTTTTTGTGCGGGTTCCCCTCAGGTCTTAGGCGAGTACTTAGAAGGGATTTTTCGAAATTCGACCTCTAAGAGGTGTGAAAAAGGGTTAAATGTATTCCAAAGAAACGTGAATAGAGCTCGAACCCAACAGCCTATCATCGTGATTTTTACTTTAATAGGACACACATAAAAATGCATATTAGCAAAAATATGGATTTTTTGAAATTCAACATTTAAGGGGGTGAAAAGACCTTAAATGTCTTTCCGATTGACTATCGATATCTATAGAATCCTTCGGGATAAACGGTTGATATTCACTTCAAAATGTTGCTTACGTAAATACCCAAAAAGCAGTTTTAGGATGTTTTGATATTCTACCCCCAAGCCGTAAAAAAAGGCAAAATGTGATTTTTATGAATCGTCTACATCTTTGAAACACAATTGGCTATCGTCGTGAATTTTACTTTAATTGGTTTAGTGTACAAATGTCTATGATAGGACTCGAAGACATTTCGAAATTCTTTAATTAAGGGGGTGAAACTACGTGAAATGTGTTATCGATTATCCCTTCATATTTATCGAACCAATCGAGATATCGAAATGCTCTTCGTTTTAAATTGATTCTTTTTTAAATATCCCAAGTACCATTTTAAAATATTTTCAGAATTAGGCCCTAAAGAGGTCAAAAAAGGGTAAAATATTATTTAGATTCACACTCGATACACATCGATTCCGTTGATTTTTATATATAGCGACATGATTTATGTTTAAGATAGATGCTTACTGAAATACCTAAAAAGTAATTTCACCAATTTTCGAAATTCGTTACCTAAGGAGGTGAAAAGGGGTGAAAAGTGTTTTCCATTAATCGTCGATATATCTTGAACCCAGCGGGCTATTGTCGATTTTTCACGTTCAAGAGACACCAGTAAAGTAGCCGAAAATGTGATTCAAGGGTTTTTCAAAATTCCGTCTCTTAGGTGGTGAAAAGACCCGAAATGTGTTTCAGATAAATCTTCGATATAAATCGAACTCATCGAGATATTCAGTTTATTTTTGCTTCAGGATGATGATTTGTTAAGTGGCCACAAAAGAATTTTAAAATTATTCAAGATTCGAACTCGCAGTACTGTACAGGTGTTGTATGTATTTTTTTAATGAATGACGATTCTGCTTCGACTGAACGAGCTAGCTTCGTGTTTATCATTTCACTTGAATACTTAAAAAAATATTTAAGGTGAAAAATATTATTTTTATAAATTCGACTCCTAAAGGGGTGAAATGGCATAAAATTTGTATTTTATCAGCTTGTGCTGCTTATCTAACCAGTAGAGATATTCAGGTGGTGTTTACGTCAGAATGATGGTTACATAAGTATTTAAAAAAATAATGCAAGTATTTTATTTTATAAGATAACTTCATTACTAAGAATAAAAGTTGGTTTGTACACTTTCAAGGCATACGATCCGAAAACAAGCACGACCAACGAGAAACAAATTATATAGGACTTTCGTCCTACAGTTCTATCGAGACGTACAGCTGTACTGGCTCTGAAAACAAGCACGACCAACGAGAAACAAATTATATAGGACTTTCGTCCTACAGTTCTATCGAGACGTACAGCTGTACTACCTCTATGAGCCTAGGAAAGTAATATTTTATTTTTAAAGTTACTTTTCATTAATAATTTCGACGTTATGTTGCGCAGTTGTTTGTACCTCCGGTCTATTGTTCCAAAGGTTCTAGGCTAAAATTCCATTAAAGCTTTGCAGATGTGTAATTGTGACACAGAAATGCTAGACAGATTAAATCAGTGAAATTAGATGAAGTCGTTCACAAGTGCTAAAAATTTATTATGCTGTCCACTATCCACTAAAGTTCCTCGACAGCGTCATCCCACATATACCATCTCACTAACCTCAAGGTTGGGGCACCAAATAATTTTAAAATTCTGCAAAACAATATCCCGCCAAAACTACCTAATAGCACTTAACTTCAAGTTAAGGTTATGAAAAACAAGTATGTTATTCAGGGCACCATCACCAATAGCTGTGCTCGGGGAAATCAGTCTTTATACCACGTAAACTGCGTATTTAATTCGATTACCCTCTTACATTTAGAAGTCTGTAATTATCCCGCAATGTCAATTTTTCTGTGACTGTAAATAAGGCCCAGTTGAAGTCTCTGTTAGTGGCAGGGACAAACTTAGCCTAATTAAGACTGCTTTTCGCGTGGACAGCTATAGCTGCTTATCCTGCTGCAGAGTTAACTCGATTAGCAGCTTTGTCATTTTAACACATGATGACTGAACTACCTACATATAGGGTGTACAAAGATGTTATTCAATTAAAGAAAGTATTATCTGCTGTGAGTAACACACGCGAGCAAAGCCGCTGGCGCACTGCTAGTAATTTTATAAATGACTTCAATGCAAATTCCCAGCTATCTCTGAGCAATACAATAAGCTCATTTACTAAGAGACTTCCTTTTATATTAGTAAATCCGATTTGGTGTATTTCGCTAACATCAAATTACAATTTATCATATCACTATCAAAAACATTACCCATCGAATAACCCGATTATTAAATCCCTAGCAGATAGGTAAATTTTTACTAATAACATCTGATCTTTCTACATGAGAACCCAACTGGGCGTAGATTCATTCCTTTACGAATTTGGTTAATCTTAGTTTCCCATACTTAACTTAGTTCCTAGCTTCGCCAACTCTGATGCATTTCCGCCAAATTCCCGTATTTATACATAATTTGCTCCCCTCCCCAAGCCAGTGACATCATCACAGCTCCGTGGTAGGAGGAAACACTAGTGCCGAAAACATGGTGGCGAAAGTCTCAACCTCGGCGGAACTCGTCAAACAGCGCTCGGTGAAATATACAACAATACCCTCTATATGACGTAACAGGGCTGCGGCTTCTTGGAAGAGCCGAAGGAGGGTGCGCCATACTGCTGACTCTCCGGGGTGCGCAATGCTTCCGAATCTCCGGCTCAGCTATTCGCATCTCAACCGGCCTATCAAACGCAATTGCGAGTCAGCCCAACGTCATCAGCAATGTCTAGATATAGGAAATTTCGCGAAAATATTTTTGCACCACTTTGTTTCAGTGCCTTACGTGCGCACCTGCAGCTCTGCTATGTGGTCAGTGATTGGAAGCCGTAACACTCAGCGTGAGGAGGTTAAACCCGCAAATCACAGATGTGGTGTGTGGCAGTTATCCGTGTACTGATTGGCACAGTCAAATGTAAACGACTCTGCACAAAAACACTCTGTCAATAACCCTGAAGTTGAACTGCAGGTGTGCGCGAAAGGCACTGAAACAAAGTGGGGCAAAAATCTTTTCACCAAAAATTCCCGTCCCTAGCAATGACCCTCGTGTAGGTGGTTCGGGATAAAGTGACCACTCAGATAAGCCCTGCTAAAGTTCTTTTTTCAGCCAATTTGTATATATCCGCGCGTAGCGGCTAACGACGGGACATGTCCAACCTCTCTGGACACATCACTTAATGCTTGCGCGTGTAAGATAAATTGTACAGTCGATATGAATCGATACAGCTTAATAAAAAATGTTCCTTTATTATATAAAATACAATCATGTCGACTTTGGTTGATTTTGTTTCTTTATTGTTGTATTTGAATAGGAAAACACCTGGAACTATTTGCGTAATTTCGCTGCCAACCATACAAGCAGCAAGGTAACTACGGTTAATGTTGAATTGTATGCAGTAACGGCTAGTGATATATTCAAAGATTAGATTTTTAATGCTCACTTTATCCCGAATGACCTATAGTCGGTTTTCGAGCGTGCAGAGGTATGGACGCTGTGTGTGAGGGTCTCACCGTCGTCGAGAAACACGGGAGTATATTTCCTGTACAACATAAAGGTATGTCTCTACATTCACACAAGTATACAACTTCCTTCCATTTGTTACACATATCCGCGGGCATTTATTGAAATCAGCACATACAATATTGCGTAATAAACAGGTCTGTCAAATAGGTCGGTCGAAAAATTTTACATGACATAGGCACTGGTGAAACGCCGTTGCAACTCTGAATTCTATCCGTCAGGTCGTTGAACCCACGAAATGTCCGGGTTTCTAATAATTACGACTGAATTTTCACAGGCGGCTGGATTCGTGAATGAACAGAGAAATACGAAGAAAAGTGTAAATTTTAGTAGCTATCGTACACGAATTGACGAGTCGAGCCTGCAACGCTATTTTTAATGCAAGCTTCGCAAATTATTTCTTTTAAAACTGTTTGTCATGACAATACATGTAACAGTATAAAATAAATCAAAGTAAATCGTTCACCGCGTCGACAAGGAATGTGCAAGTGTAATATATTACTGAGCATTTAAACATATTAAAATATATTCATGCTGTTAACACGGGCAAAGGAGTACCGGAATATCGGTACAAAAGTACGCTAATTGGACTTCTAGTAATGTGCATACCAGATGCGATGCTTGGATGTAGTCCAAAGTAAGCGAGAGTACTGCGGGTTGCAGTTATCATGGAGCATGTGAAAGTGAATAATGTTTTTACTCTTAACATTAACAAACGCCTAAATAACCGCAGCCCGCAATACTATTGTTCTTACTCGTCTGCGCTAGCTCATACTCTCAGCCACTATACTGGCGCCTCATATAGAGTGGAATTCAGATTTGTACACTAATGTTTGCCCTGAAACTTTGCACGTTGTCTTTAGCAGACAAATGTTCACAAACAAATTTTTTGTTGCGTTTTATATCGTTCGAGTGATTTAAGACATCTAACTACGGAACATTATGTATATACATACAAATACACACTATCTCACATTTATGGATTATAAGTTGCCATAAGCGCTCTGTTCTATAATTCCTCTCTTAAAGTTATTTTATACTGAAATACGAATTCTCGTTAATTTCAATAATTTATTTGACGTTAACTTATCTGTCACTAATAAATACTACTATATAGGGAAAATAAGACTATCCTAAAAACATAATTTCTTTAATAATAAAATTAAATACCACTTCACATTAAACGGATGACACTCCGGTTTGATACATTTACAATGAAAGTCCAAGAAGAGATATTTAATTTCACTTAAAGAATGACATTTTAAGGGCTAACCGTGAAGCATTATTCCCACATCTATAATTTTTCTGACAATTTGAAAATCTATTTTCTACTAATAATTATCATAACCTTTCATCACACAACACGATCCACCCTGATTCACCCTCCACGCACCAAATTATCACACTTTGCCATGACTCATCCTCCACACATCCAACTAACACACTTCGTCTCGATTCACCCTCCACAGGCCAAATTTAACCCTCCACACGACAAAATCACAAACTTCGTGCTGATGCACACTCCACCAACCAAATTAACTCTCTTCGTTATGATTCACCACCCACAGGCCACATTAACACACTTATTCCTTATTCACCATCCCCATACCAAATTAACACACCCCGTACTGATTCACCCTTCAACCACTAAAGTAACGCAATCAATGCTTGATTTCTTCCGTGTAATTAGTGTTAAACATTTCAATGTTTATGGTCACTTAACATGGTAGAATTCTATATGAAATACCAAATGAAATAATTGTTGTTTTTATCTGTGAAATACATACGTCTACATTAAGACGTATAACCAATTCTGGCTCCCCACTTTAGCCCTACGCCTGCAAGCACAGCGGCCAGAGCTCGAACCGAGGATCTGCAGAACTCGAGTCCTGGAAGCTGCGCGAGTACGCCTCGTGGCATAGACGCGGTGTTGGTTCATCACAACCCGAACAACTGCGTGTAATAGGCCTACCCGGAGTCCCATGAGAGACGCGTGCACACCGACCATATCCCTCCGGCAAGGTCTGGGGCGTGATAAAAACGTCACGTGAATGTAACATTTCCTCCCCCTTCCAGCCACCGCGTAAGTTTTAATTAATGAATGCACGATCCGCTTGTAATTATGTTGGCGAATTCCACCGCGGAGCGTAGAAAAATTAGCTCCTTTTTTTTTTTATATATATTTTTTTTCGAAGTGCCGGGCCCCCTAATTAAATACTCATGTAGAGCACTGGAATGTTGCTGGAGAGACATCGCTGACCAGTTACACGATACACAGGATATCCACGGTCAGAGGCATGTTGTTGCTGGTCAGTGTGCTTGTTTTCCGCACGCAGATTCAGGACGACACCGGTTTTGTACACAGTACATTGTAATAAATATTTTATGCTTTTACAAGGACAATCCTTGGAAACCCTGTTACTAAGGAAATTCCTTGCAAATCTACAATTGTGAAAATAAAACTACGTATATGTTTGTAAAGTTATCAGGTACAGATTTGTAATTGTTTTTAAGTTAAGGAAATAATTAAATTTTAAATATAGTACTCAATTTTCTTTTAACACGACACTGAATAAGGAACAGATAAATTTTACATAAAACAATTTAAAAAAAAAAAAAAAAAAAACTTTGTGGATACACCCATATTCGAACCTACAATATTACGCTTAGATATCACAATTCTAATTCCCATACTAGGCCTACCTACACATACATACAATATTTAAATTGTATACATTCAGTGACATGCATTCAATACGAATATTCACCTCATTCCAGAAGAATTATTTTCGCAGGATGTGATTGTCAAACCTATGTAATTTGATGCACTAAAAATTTTATCATATGGTTTTTTTTACAGATAAAGTCTTTGTACCTTTTCGTACATTTACAGAATTTGTCTACAAAGACATGCCTTGTAATATTTGCAAAAAGAATGTTAGTGGTGTAAAGTGCGGTTTATTCTCGCAGTGTTTTTTTCCCGCGGAGTACGGGAGCGGTCTGCTACCGGTTAGTTTGCCCTAAACAGTGATTTGATCTTTGAACGATTATTGAAATCAGTGTGCATAAAATCTCAACATTTATATTCAAGAACGTACGCTATCACGAGCGAGTGTTGCCAAGCATAAAATATATTATTTGCCCTTGTCAACAAATGTATAATAATACAATTACGAAAAGAAAATTAATTCGTGCATTTGGAGATGTGGCATAAAACTAAAATAACATACAGTTGTAGAATAAATTAAAACCAAACACGTCCTATATTAAGTTTCAGTTTTGTATTAGATTTTTATTTGTTGGCAAAACCATATACTGGCTTAATTCTTTCCCTCAAATTATGCGTTTAAATATGAATCCTTTGAGATTCAGAAACATTCTTTCGTAACTGCGTAAATCTATGAAAATTGTACGTTTATAGTGCTAACCATTATTTTTTTTCTGAAACGCATTTTCAGGGCAAATTTTGCACAAGCGCATTTGAAACAGCTCACACTTCGAGGCGAATGTCTGTAGGATGAACGAGTAGGTAAGAAAAATATTTTAGGGGCAACGCGAATTAATTTAAAATTTTTGTCAAAGGAAATTATTTTTAAGTAGAAAATTTATTTGAAGGAAAATGTTAAGGGCGCGGTCTACCGCATTTTTCATCATCATTATTTTAATTTTTATTTGTACCTGATATTTTTTTCTTATTTTAGACACAAAGTGTGACTAAATTTGGCTCTTATGAAATTTTGTTATCTCTCATAGTTTTCGCGTAGTGGCTTTTTTAAGTCATATTTTACATGTTTCCGTTTTAACGGCTACACTAAAACCAACTGATATACCAAACTCAAAAAAATCACAGCGGATAAAGGCATTGCAGGCTACAATGACATGCTCATAAAATTAAAGGGAAAAAAAATATTTGTGTTTTTAAAAAAAAATATTTAACATTTTTAATTTTTTTTAGTTTCAGCATTTTTTTTAATTCAAATAATTTTTATTCTTTAATTTTATAAGCATGTCATTATAGACTGAAATGCCTTTATCCACTGTGATTTTTTGAGTTTGGTATATTAGTTGGTTTTAGTGCAGCCATTAAAACGGAAACATGCAAAATATGACTTTAACAAGCCATTACGCGAAAACTATGAGATATAAAAAATTTCTTAAAAGCCAATTTTAGTCACATTTTCTGTCTAAAATAAGAAAAAAAATATCTGGTACAAATAAAAAAAATGGTGACGAAAATTACGGTAGACCGCGCCCTTAAACAAAGGATCCTTTAAATGACCAGGTAAGAAATAATATCTGTATAAATGTGGCGCCCTTAAGGTTACGGAATTATCGGCTAGTGTATACAAGAAACTGGGAAGACATCACACATGGCCTAAAGCTGTGAACACAAAATTAATTCACTTGTAGAGTTTCGGAAATAAACCGGGATAATTATGCCGAACAAGTAATCTAACCACGGTCTGACGAATGTGATTCCAGTGAGTTACCATTACAGCGCTTCACGCGGTAAATACAGTTATGGTCATGATCCCTAATTTATAATGCTTTAACGACAGTCATTTTTTAAATCTAAACGAGAGAAAATATCAGAAAACTGTTGCACAGTTTTATTTAAAACTGTGTTATAACATGTTAACTAATTTTTGAGACAAAATTCATAATGGTTCAGCTAATTATGTAAATACGTAAATTTTCATTACTGAACTATATTAGCGAAATCTATACAACTTTAGGCATTGAAAAAAATAGACAACATAACTATAAATAATGTTGAACAAAACTATGTAACAATTTTTGTATAGCTGCTCTCGTTTAGGAATAAAAGAATAATTACTCTATAAGCAGTAGAAATTTTGGCTCTTGAACTTAAGGGAAATATCTGTTGAGGAAATACGTTTCGTGGAATATATCATTAGAGCAAGTACTCTATCGGTTAGTATCAGTTTCTGCTGTAAAACGCAATCTTAGTTTTGTTGACCAGCTGATTGTTGACTCGAAACGGACTTTTGCGTTGGTTTTGCTCTCCTTGTCGCGTTTCAGAATTTCTGGTTTAGAGTGGTGAGAGATTTTAACATCGGGGTCTTCAGTGCTGACGAGGGGTGACATGAGGTGGGTATGGAACTGCGACAGAAAAAGATTGGGTGAAACGGGGGATCCCCGAGAAAACCCGCTGACCAACGGCACTCTCCGGCACGATTCCCACATGCGGAAATCCTGGGACCGATCCCACCAGGAATTGAACCTGGACCGCCATGGTGAAAAGCGAATGGTCTGGCCATTCGGCCACCGCGGCCCCCAAAAATTTATAGAATTGAAACACATTCACAAATGCTCAGCTTCAAGAAATGAAAAAAAAAAAAAATATATATATATATATATGTATATAGATCTCACAGATATAAATGGAAGACTGTTTGGAATGATTAAAGTGAAGTGTAGGACATTTGTGTTTGAATGCGCGGAGAAAAAATGCCATTGCTCAACCCTTTAATTAGGAAACCTAGATGGCAAAAGAAGATTGGCTCAGCAAGTTCATGAACGATTTCAACTATGCCTTGAGAACTCCTAAAGCAACAGCCATAGGGCGCATGAAAGGATTAACCAAGTCTGCGGTGGATAATTTCACAATGTACATACAAGTTCGTTTAAGCAATAGGTTTGTACTAAATCATTATACAATGCAAATGAGCCAGGACTGTCAAATGTGCCCAGCAGGTAAACCAAAAAGTCATGAAGGGCACAAAACGGGCGGTTAATGTTGCTTCTGCAAATTGAGGCACGAACTTTCCAGTCAAATGTAATTGGGTGGATGAACTCTGAAATGTTTGTTGTCTGTGTCCAGAATTTTATGACCCACGTGAAGCGTACCAAAAGTAAGTCGGTTTTGCTGATTTTAGACAACCATAGCTCACACATTTCACTGCAGGCAATGCATTTTCGTAGTGATAGTAGCATTGTGATTGTTGGAGTGCCACCACATACTTCGCATTGTTTGCAGCTATTAGATGTGTCGTTTTTCGGCCCTTTCAAGACTTTCTACTCGCAAGTCTGTGATAATTATTTTGTGTCTTATCATGGACAACAAACAACAGACTGACGTGGGGAATTTCTTCGCTGCAGTTTATTCTAAAGCAGTTTTTGTGTAAAATGCCGTCAAAAGTTTTCAGGCTACTAGAATAGAGCCTTTCAACCCCAATATGTTCTATAAGAAAGATTTTGCTGCTGCGGTCACTTCAGAAAGAGTACTTCCAGGAAGCGACGAGCCTGCGCCCAAGTCGATACCAAATCCATCGATAGATGTAACATAACACAACGTGACAATGCTTCAGCAGCTGATTCGTCACCATATTCTTCAAACATGTGAAGCCTTCTTTTTACAGAAAAACGATACTGTGTTATAACTTAAAACAATTACCAGTGGCCTAGATGTCAATAGCAACAAGGAAATGACCTAGAGGATCAGCTTCAATAACACCTAGCTCACCAATAACGAACATGCTACTGAAAGATATTGAGAAGATTGAGAAAAGAAAACAACGAAATAAATAATATGGGAACAAAAACGATGCTCTGAATATTCTGTTGGAAAACCCTCCAGACAAAATAATGTTTTTTTCCTCCTTGTGAAGAAGATTATGTGAAACCTCCGGACGAACACTGAATTAAGTGCTCCGCATATTTCAAGTGGGAATATTAAAAATGTTCAAATCATGAAGGTCGTTGGCGATTTGTGTGTGACTATTGTGGAAGGAATTATCCAGTTCAACCATGTGCAACATTTTCATCGATATGCACCAAGAAATTGTATTGCGATGTTTTCAATTAAGACAGAATATGTCTTCTAAACAGCCTATAATTGTTCATTAGTGTAGACTATCAATAATAATTGTTTAATGTGTCTATTTGCAATATTCATTGTTTCATCTTACCACATTAGGTTCACCAACTTAACCTTATATTAAGGGTAAGATGGCGAATATGCTCTCAAGTTGATTTAAAACCAGTTACTTCATAACTACACACAACATAAAAACCTTGTGTCATGATAAGGAAAAAATAGATATAATTTTATATTGACATCAAATTCTAACAAACACTTTATTCTCGATTAAATGTCACTTCAAATCTTGCCATCGTCAAATAGCCCCGGTCAACTTACAAATTGTTGTAAAAATACATCAGTGGGCCAGAATTAATTTTTCGACCACTTATTTAAAATATAATTTCTAATTTTAAATAATTAAAGCATTATTTTTAAACAGGATGTTACGTTAAGAATGCGAAACATAATTACATCTTCATCGTTCATGTAACGTCTGTAGTTGCAGCAACAATGAAAAATACACACACTCTATGAACATACATAATTATAATAGGTACACTGAAAAAAAATACTTATTAGTCACTGCAAAATATTTTGTTAAAATGGATCTTACTAAATTTTTTTGTAGTTTTTACAAAATTATTTTGTAGACACTGCAAAATGTTATTGGGGACAACAAAATTTTTTTGTGGTCACTACAAAAAAAATTTGGTAAGGTCCATTTTAACAAAATAGTTTGCAGTGACTAATAAGTTTTTTTTCAGTGTAGTCATGACTAATTACTCGTTTCATTACAGGTGTATCACAGAACACCAAAACACTGCAATCATTAAAAGTCATATTAAATATAGTTTTTTTGGTTGTCAATTTATGGCATCGCTTGTAAAAATTTTGTTAATTATGACTGCATTATTTAATACCGTGTGGATTTTATGATTATAGAAAGTCATAAAATTTTAGTATTTTCAATTTTGGCGTTATGTATGTATATGTGTACATATGTATACACTCCCACACACACACACCCACACACACACGCCCACACACACACACCCACACACCTACACACACACACACACACATATATATATATATATATATATATATATATGGATAGATAGTTACATGCTGTAATTCTGCAGGGCCTGTGTCGAAACACCATATGGACTAGTCCATGACTCACGAGCCGGGCTGCCCCATGATGTAAACCCCGACGATATATGTCATAGAAACCTGCTTGAACTGCGCCTTGGCCCTACGAGGCCGGCCTATGAGGCTCAAGTCACATCCGAAGCATGATCTAATGTCCATTTTAGACCCCTGTAATGCGGTGAACCCCCAACTGTTTCGCAGAGTATAAAAACACAGAATCTACACATTTGGGGAGAGTTCGCTATTGGTGGTGCTAGAGGAAGGTGTTATGCTTGTGAAGAGAGACTGGTGAAGACATCTTGGTGACGTCAGAGTCTACTGTGAGGCGGCAGGCGGCTACCTTCGAAGCAGTGTTGGGCGAAACAAGAGGACTGCTGCGGCTGGCTGACGGGAGAAGAGGTGCGTGAAGGGAGTCGAACCGAAGACCTCAAGAGTGAAGACAGTGGTGCACTCGCGGTGCTGCACAGCACACGGCGATTCATTACCACTGCAGTCTATTAAGGTTGTACACTGTCACTATTTGAGAGACTGTTGATTGGATGTATGACTGAATCTTTATTGTGATTTGTAGTCTTTAATTGATTAATGGTAAATAGTATTGTGTTTTAATTGTCAAAGTTAATTAACGTTCCGTGGCACAGTAATAATCGTGTACATAATTAAGGGTGTTGTGAAAGTTATAGTTGATTGCTGTTTTGTGTTTTTTTGTAAGGTTTGTGAGCTAGTAAATCATAACTTAATTCAACTCTTTTCTTTCTAATTATAAGACCCCTATCCCAAAGAGCTCAGGGAATTGCCCACATGCAAGTTTTTGCTTAAACTTGTGTGCGTGTGTAAAACATATGTTGCCAAGCAAACAATGCTAATATTATAAACATTCTTTTGTTAGTTGGTTTCCCTTGACCCATCACAATCCATGGTTCATAATTCGTAACTCATAATATAGCTAATATCAAGTGAAAATGTGAACGAATGACGTATTGTAGAATAGCAAGTACCGAACGGGAAGAACTTATGTAAAACTGGAAGTGCGTAGGTACCCGCAGTTCACTGAGAGATGACATGGAATGAGAAGACCCCTCAGATAACGCAGTGGGGGAATGATTGGGGCGGGGGATATGGGAGTTCCCCGAGAAAATTCACTGGCAAACAAAAACATCAGCGACGTTTCCAACTTGCAAACATTTCACGCTGAAAAACGAACCCGGATTAACGTGATGGAAGGTGTGGCGTTTGACTACACCAACTGAATACATGAAAATTGTTTACTGGAGTGTGCATCAAAAAACCGAAAGAAACGATTCATGAACATATGAAGTCAGTTTACTAAAAAAATGTCATAAGAACAAATGTGTTATTTCGAGACGGGCGCATCCAACTATAAATTTTATTACTAATCATAAGAAAAATATTTCTTTGTTCAACGTAAACTTTATTAAATGTATTATAAAGGCCAGAAAATTTCGCAACTTGCGATAAATGCGATTTTCTTGCAAATGTTAGGTTATATGCGATTTTTACACATTTTTGTCATAAATGCTAGTTTTGCTAAGTTGAGGTAAAATTGATATTATTAAGTGAAAATACGCTACATAACGCAAAATAATAATAATAAAAAAAGACACCAACGCACATTCCTTAAAATAATTTTTGAAATTACTGCACCAACGTATTTATATTGTATACAAATCCTTACCTTCGTATTATTTATAAACGACAGGGAAACAAACCTCAAGTTTGTTAGAAAAGTTACGGTAATTTACTTAATGTTGTATTTATGCTTTACACAAATTACCGTAGCATTTTTAGGAAAAATATGTGGGCAAGCACTATTTACCGACATATTATTGGTATTTTATCTCTGTGAAGAATTATGAATTTGCCTGAACGATGGCACGTTTGCCATATTTTTTGGTTGCTTCCTGTGTCCGTTGCTTGTTCATGAAGTATATTCAATCTCACAAAACAAAATGTCCCAGTAAGTAGGAGTCACAAGAAATTCATAAGATGATTTGCATAATTCACGTAAACAAATGAACAACCAAAGGAATATAAAAATATTTAAAATGTTGCAATATTACTGGTAATTTTTTTTTGTACGAGACTATGATGACAAGTTCTTGGTGATTATTTAGATCGTCTAAGACCGTTTTCTAATATTGTACTTGTTAAACATACCTTAAATTAGTGGGGCCAATTAGCATTAAAATTTATTTTCACCTGTGCAAGATAAAATACGTGCGTGGTACGTAATTAATTTCTTTGCGAAATTATATCTCAGGTTATTTTGAATAATAAACATTTTCTGCCGTGTATGCAAGAGGACTGTACAGTCAAGTTTGCATGTCTTTAATCTTTACCTTTGCCAGTTTTAATTTACAGGCTGGCCCCTGAAGGTTTGAATAGTTTGGGACCTTATTTTTCATGAAAATGTTTTTGCAACAACATGTTTAGTGTCATGCCGTAAATGAGTGTCACATTGTTCCTTGTAGGGTAACATTGCCCCATGCAGTATTAAGTTTTCGGATTATTTAATGTAAAAGTGGGTAACTGGAGATGGATGTTTAAAAGATTAAATTTTATAAACCCAGTTAACATTTTGAAATGTCTTATAAAAACCAACTTTTTGAGTGAAACAAACTTACCGTGCGTCGGATGGTGTGTGTGGGTGTGCGTGAGAATATGTATGTACAGTATATATATATATATATATATATATATATATATATATATATATACACATATTTCGGTTCACATATCTGTAGGAAACTGCTGCTATATTCTTAAAGCATTCCAGCAGAGACACGTATTGTGCGCCCATTTTTAAAGGAAGCAACTAAAATAATTGATTTACGATATCAGTTATCGTTCTGTTTATTCTCGTTTTTTAAATGTTTCTATTAATTCTTAACTTACACAATATTTAACTCACAAATAATAGTGTTTTTCCACTACACGAGGAACAGTTTTCTGTAACATCGCAATTAGCAATGCAAAATCCAATTTGCATTGTATCATGCGGATATGGCATCACAAATTGCTATGTGACAATGCTTAAATTTAACATTAATTAGTATTGTACACACATATCTGTATGTGTGTGTTCATTCTTGCAATACTTTATCTCCTATTTTTAGTTGTTAGCATTCTTCGTTTTTTCCTTTTTATGAATAATAGATTCGCAGCAAAATTACCATTGAAGGAACCACTCACTCTTTTGACGCTGTACCACATGAGTCATAAAATATATAGAGCAACACTATGTTGCAGACAGGTGTGCCAACTATGAGAAGAGGGAGAAAAGAGTTGATGATGCTCCCCACTGACCAGGTAATATCACAAATGTGAGTGTTCTTCCTTCATCCTTCTTCCAGTTAAATAGAAAAGAAAAGGATACACATGTGGTTTAATAGTAGTTTATTTCACGAGAAGTATGCTTACTTATAAACTAAAGAAGTATTTTCGACATCCGCCATTGATGCAATGGAGTGTGCTCAAAATAATGCTTTAGTTTGTAACTTGCACGCATTGCAAGAATCGTTCAAGAATAATATGCATACTTACGTCAGGTGAGTATCCCAACAGCCCAGTCCCAATGTGCAGAAGCGACGGTACTGATATTGTGAGTCTTCTGCCTGTAGCATGTGTGTGCCACAGTTTAGCAGGTATAAATGAGGGACTTTGAATTATAGTGGTGCAAGTCACTTTTATTAAGAGGTGCTTTCTTCATTCATATTAAACATGTCGTGTTTTAAAGAAAGTTCCGTTACAATTATTGCACTTTTTTACTAAATTTTCGAAGTAAAATTTAAGTACTAAAAAAAGGTCACTGTATTTTTTATGTAAAAGCAACTAACCGTTTTTTTAAACACTTTACGTGACTCATCGTGCTAACCCCCTGAAATGTTTTTTTTTTCTATAGGCTTTTCGCGATAAAGTGAGCTCTTTTGAAGACCATTCCGTCTAGAATATCAAATTTCAAAATATTATATACTAGGTGTCCCGTTGCGACTTCGCCCGAGTGTACTATAGAAAATAGTAACTAACTTTTAATTACTTATTAATTTATCCAGTCCACTTCACTGAGCGCACTTTAACTGCAGAACCTCTTTGTTTTTAATTCATCTTTATTACTCTATGGTAATCAATAACTGTCATTTGTAGAACAAAAAACATATCGATTGCAACTTTAGAGTTATTTCTCCGTGATCAATATTCACTTTTCGGGAGTTCTGTAACCTTTTACTAATTTTCACGGTGGTCAGATCACTCGTCTCCCACCAAGGCGACCCAGGTTCAATTCCCGGCGGTGTGGGGCCCCGGATTTTCGGATGTATTAATCGTCCCAGACGATACCGTTGGTTGGCGGGTTTTCTCGGGGATCTCCCGTTTCCCCCGTCTCTTCATTCCAACGCTGCTCCATTCTCACCTCATGTCACCCTTCACCAGCGCTAAAGACCTCGATGTTAAGCGCTGAACAAAATATCTCACTTTCACTACTCTTCACACCCGTAATTATCTCATTTCGAAAAATTATTAGTTCTGTTTTTAGATATTTACGTAAGCTTTATTTTAAAGCAAAAACCACCTCGATATCTCAAATGGTTCGGCAGACACGGATGATTAATTGAAAACACTATTCATTTTTTATCAGCTTTCAAGAAAGAATTTTGAAAAATCCTAAAACTCATATTTAGGCATTTACATGAGCCCCATTCTGATGCAAAAGATCACCTTAGTACCGTTATTGGTTTAAGAGAAATAGAGGATTTATTGAAAACACCTTTAACAACTTTTTTCCCCTTTAATTTTCGAATTTCAAAAAATCTAAAAATTATTAAATTTGCATTTAGGTCATGTTTTGAAGTAAAAAATTTAACAATATATATTCTGGTACAGAGTTATCGAGAATTTGGCGAAAACACGTTTAGCCCCTTTTCACCCCTTTCGTTTCCGATATTTGAAAAATAATTTCTTAGTGTGTGCCAACACCGTGAGGAGAAGCTTCGCTGAAAATTTGACGTTTCAAGATCCAGCGGTTTGGGCTGTGCGTTTATGAGTGAGTGAGCATTTCATTTTCTGTATTGGGGTTGTGATCTCAAAAGGTATCTATTAAGTATAATATCATAATCTTATACACTTTGATTGTATATCATGTGGCATTATTTATATTAAATGTTGTATGAAAGTATAAATAATCTGAAAAGTAAAAAGTAACCAGGCTTTCAAAAGCACTCACTTTATACCAAACCACATATAGGTCATTATTTTTTGGAATAATAGAGTTTAGATATTGACTTTGCATCTTCCGCTACCTTATTTTTAACCACGAAGAAATATGAAAACACAGTTACTTAACATTTGTATTAAATATTACCTACTACAGCTGTCGTCCAAACTGTACACTCTTTTTGACTAGTGACTTGAGAATCATAAACACCTGCGTTTAAAAAAAACTATAAGGAGAGGAAATACAACAAACGTGCACAGAAATAATGGTTTTGTTGTGGTCACAAAAAGGTTTTGCCAAGACTGGACTTCACAAAAAATGTTTGTAGCGGTTACAATTTTTTTGTAGTCAATGAAAAACTTTTGTGGTTGCATCACGAAATGTTTGTGCTCACAACAAAGAAATTTGGTGAGTTCGATAATGACAAATTCTTTTGTCGTAGCCACAACAATTTTTTTTAAGTTTATAAAATCCAAATATATTAACAAATTAACTTTAATTCTTGTTTTTTGGTTTCTCCTCTCATTGTTGTTTGAACGAAACATCGAGATCTAAAAATAGCACTTTACTACGTGTATACAGTGGCTCGTTTATTTGTATAATGGATCTGCAGTGTCGTGCTATGTTGTAGACGTACACGATCTATAAACTAGCTTATGTCTCTCACGAACCGTCCTATTTCACCAACACTCAGTGCCAATTACACCTACGAAGATGGGTTGATGTATCTGTGTCTCATAAACAATAGCAGTTTGTCAGTACTATGTCCCTTGTCTCTACCCGCATATTATGTGCACAATGCTATTCAAATGTGTCAGTGAGCACGTGTAGGTGGTGGATATCTCTAGAAATTATCGTTTCCGTTATATTTTTATTCCTTTAATTTGGCCGCAATTGAGAAACTCATAATGGGCATTTTTAATGGAATCTGTGAATAAAGGGATATTTTATTATTATTTTCTAACGAAGTTGAGATGGAGTAAAAAGTTGTTGCTAAATTATATAAAGTAAACTATATTAGTGCCAGTAAAAGTGGGCAGGAAATTCTGGACAATCTTGAGAAGACGTAGATACCTTCAGCCAGTCACGAAGAAGGTGACCAGATTGATATAGCGGTAAAATTGCTTCATTATAGTGTATAATTTTCAACACACGTAAGCTTAATATGAAAATTAGTTTGTTGTGCTAGAAATGTACGAAGACTGGCTGTAAAATTATTACTAACACTAGCATTAAAAAGAGATAAGCAAACAAGGGTAAGGACGATTATTTTTATTTTCTTATGGCACGCAGATTCTACGTGTGTATGTATATATATATATGTATGTATGTATGTTTGTTTGTATGTATGTATGTATGTATACTCGGTAACCTCTGAGTGCAGATCATGGGACATTCCCCGAACCAGCTGTTTACTACTTGAATCCTGTAAAATAAAGGATGCATTTGATAACATCTGCAATGGGTTTATTGTATAACGACGGCGCCATGATATCAACCACGGAAAAATAATAATGAATAAAGTAAGCTGAAAAGCTCTTTACTGAAATTAATATAACCGTTACAATTTTTAAATTAAAGTCTCAGTACCTTATTACGTCAGTAACAGTTACTGACATTTCAGTGAGTAGCAACTCTTTGAATGCAAGTAACGAGTTTTTCTTAAGTATTTCTTTTGAATAACATTGGGATTACGTGTGCATATACACCACTGTAAGTGCATATTTTTCCTATATTTAAAAGGAAAAAATGTATATATAAGTTATACACACATTTCCCCCCTTTTAAATACAGGAAACATATGCACTTACAGTGGTGTATATGCTTGTGTGACAACTAAGCCAGTAAATTATTGTAAAATTTGTTAAATTAGTTATAGGATACAATTTTAAGTTGAGTTAAACCGTGTGTTTCAAGCAACTCTGCTCGTAACATGTGAAGTTTTTGAGAGTTGACTAGGATAAAATATTCTTCGCCCACCATGTGTTTGAGTTGGAATGTCCGATGTTTAAGACGTCATAGAATATCCTCGAGAAAATCTGGCGGCCAGCTGTAATGTTAGTGTTAAATATACACTAGGTTTTTACACATGGTATGATAAACTTGTTAACGTTCAACTTATCCAGGTTTGTGTACCGTTACAAGGGATATAAAGTTGTTCAACCGTTTCAGTTCCCTATTTAAACTAAATTGGTAACGTTCTTACATAAGAACAGCATTTATTCTGAAATTTGCTTTGTTGGACTCTATAAATGCAATCAACAAAACTAAAAGTGTAAAATATTGTATTAATTTTATACCTTTTAACCAGAAATTACAAATCCACTGAATTGACTGTTATTAAATTCCCTTGTTAAAGTAAAAAACACATAAAATATAAACAATACTATCAATCGGGCATGTAATATACAAATCATTTAACGTGTAACTACGTGAAAAGTTTTTCTTCGGAATACATTAAAGTAACCGAATTTAAATACGGTTGCCTTAACATAATCACGTGATGCATTCAACCTTTACGTAACCATTGCGTTTTTTACAGCTATTATTTCCCTTAATAGAATCCCAAACTTGCCCTGTACATTGTTTGTGCACAGAGTTCAGGCTCACTCTGTATCTTGAAGATGTATCAGGTACATCCGTTTATTCAAGTAGGAAGGCAAGACATGTGGGTCAACAAATACGGACGTCAACAATTCCAGACACCTCATCACTGACAGAAAATCGATGGTAAACTGCTCGACTTGTAAGGCATGCGTATTCTGACTTGCCTCGTGCATGGAACGAGTTGAAACATATTTCCATTATAATGATCGCTCCATGACTCGGCAGAAGCTTGTGTAGTTTGCCCAAAAGGCACACCAGTCGTTAGGTCGTAAGGTCTGGTATAACCAGCACACACTATATTATGAACAGTCATTAATGATAAGCCTGATCAGAACGTTATCTTAACTAATAATGTTTACTCGTCCAATAGGAATATTGATAGACTATATTTTGGTTAACGATTAACGTCTCGTTCTTTCGCGCGGGTGAGGCGCGATATGTTGTGAGTATAGAGCAGTGTTAGAATGAAGGGAGAGGGAATTGGAAGATGCCAGAGATAACCCACCAACCAGCGGCAACATCCGGTACAATTTCCACATGCGAAAATCCGGGAACCGACTCCGCCGGGTATAAATAACTGTCACTTAATTTCCGCCAAAACCGTTTTTACACAAGGATGTTTCAGTGCATTACGTACACATCTGCAGTTGTGCTTCATGGTTATTAGCAGCTAGTAGAAGCTACCCTTCCCCTTCACCAGCAACAGAAGCATGGCAGTTAAATGCCAACCATATTGCAGCGCAGAGGCAGTGCACGTAAGGCAATGAAACCCGTTGATGCAAAAATAATTCGTGTTCAACATGGTGTTCCTTTTAGCATCAAATAATACATTTTTCGCTAAGTTTAGACAGAGTGATAAATCGAGGTAAAGGCATGACTTGTAAGTTACAATGCATTGTCCACAAGTATGGCATTCTTTCTATCGATTTTTTTTCTTTCTAACAGTTGACTACTGCGCCAATAAGAATTCTGGCACGCCACCTCTAAAAATTTAATTGTCTGAAAAATTTTCAAATGTGTCAAACAATAGTTGTTCATTTATGTCAAATTAAACAATACTACATATTTTGTATAATGGGATTGCGCCAGATATTTTGTGATTTTATGTATTCTGTCTCTGAAAATGGCATTTCAATTTTTTTTTTTATAATTTTCTGGTCACTTTAACATTCCTTCTAATAGTACAAGGCCTTGGAAGAGGTACACGGGGGGAGGGGGGGAATGGGGAAGGAGTCGGTCAGGGCATCTTTAAATAACCATCCTAACATTCGCCTGGAGGGATTTCGGGAAACACTGGAAAACCGAATTCAGGATGTCAGGAACCGAGGATCGAACTCGGATCCTCTCGAATGCGAGGCGAGTGTCTTACCACTGATCCACAACGAAGAAAAATATTATACTATGTGGTGCTCATAGAAAAGTCTAAACTTGCTCTTGGAAATACCTCATGGACCTTATATTCGCTGTGAAACATAATTTTCCGAACGTAAGTTAGTTGTCAATATGGGTGAGATTAACAAACTGTGAAATGTTGACTTTGGCGTTTCCTTACGCAGAATTTATTGGCTATGATTTACATGTTGCATGGCTATTGTACGATACGGCCCAAACTTCTGCAAACGATTACACAAACGTTTAATAGCCTCGTCAGTTAGAATCATTCAAACATAAACAGAAACTCGCAGGACACGCACACGCTATATTAAGGTGGCCGTCTGCCCAGGCCTGCCCGCGGTGTACAGGGACTCAGCTAACAGAAGCTTATTTGAAAACTGCTCAACTTGGGTGAATGACGTCTGCTTAGAAATAACTCCCTTACAACAGATAATGCAGGGGAAGAACTAAATGAGTACATTTTAACTCAGGAACTTCATGTACAGAACCTGGAAGGACACCTACCAACATATGTGTCTCCAGCTCATGGAACAGAGTAAAATATTGATGTCACTATTACAAATAATAAAGCACATGGGATGGTACATGAATGGAGAGTTACTGAGGACTCATCGAGTGACCACAGGCTTATAATATTTGAGGTAACGGGTGAGAGACGACAGCAAACTGCCAATGTAGCTGACCAGCAGGATGAAATCAGTATGTACACAAAATTGCAAATTGGAGGCAGTTTGACCTTGCCCTGTTGAATAAGCTAGAAATGGAAGAAGCCAACCTCAAAGCAGTAGACCTTGAAACTAGAGCAGAAGCCATCACAAGAGTCAACAAAAGTACGTGTGACCAAGTGCTGAAAAAGACTCAATGTGGACTCCCATATATGTATTGGTGGGACAAAGAACTTGAATAGGAAAGAGGCAGAGTTCGGAGGGCAAGGAAACGACTTCATAGACTCCGTGGAGAAGAAAGAGCGAGGATGGCAGCTGAATATAAGGTTCTCAAGCAGGCTTACTTCAACAGGGTAAGACACAAGAAAAGAGAGTCCTGGACAAAATTTGTGTCTGAGAAAGGCAATAAAGATCCCTTTGGTGTAGTGTACAAGGTCTTTTCTGGTAAATTAAAAAGGACAATGCCTCCGCCCTGCCTGAAAGAAAATGGAGTACCACAAATGACATGAGCCTAAGCATGAGACTGTTAATTAACACTCTGTTACCGGATGACTCCCGAAGTGATGATACTGAGGAGCATGCCAGTAAAAGGTTGGAAATGTTAGAGCTACCAGATACAGAAGATTCACCAGAATTCACTCCAGAAGAATTGAAGGTTACCATTCATGGGTTAAAGAATGGAAAGGCTAGTGGACATGATGGTCTTGGTGCAGAAATCATTAAGAGATGCTACTCACAAATTAAGACTCATCTACTGAACCTGTACAACGACTTACTCCAGGCTGGCATGTTCCCAAGGATATGGAAAAAGGGCATTGTGAGGATCCTGCATAAGGGTGAGGGTAAAGACCCGACACAGGCAAAATCTTACCGGCCACTAACACTGTTAACGGTCCTTGGCAAAGAATTTGGAAAACTTTTGAACAGGAGGCTGACTACAGCATTAGAAGTAAATAGTGCCTTAAATGAAAGGCAGTATGGATTTCGTAAAGGCCTTGGTACGGAATCAGCACTTCACAATGTAAAGGAATATGTGGACACCTGCAAAGCCAAATACATAATGGCTATATTTCTCGACATTGCAGGAGCATTTGACAATGCTTGGTGGCCGGAAGTTATGTATCAACTTAAAACCAAAGGTTGCCCTAAGAACTTATATGCAGTGATTCTCGATTTCTTCAAAGAAAGAAGAAGCAGGTACAGCTTAAGAAACAATGCAGTGGAAAAACTTCTTACAAAAGGATGCCCTCAAGGGTCAGTACTTGGACCAATACTTTGGAATATTTTATTTGATGGCTTACTAGATCTTGAAATGCCAGATGGTTGCACTGTGCTGGAATACGCAGACGATGGGCTCATACTCGTCTCAGGTGGGTCCAGAGCAACATTAGAGATAAAAACGGTAGAGATTCTACCCCGTGTTGAAGACTGGGCAAGCAGAGTGAAATTAACCTTTTCTACACAGAAGACCAAGTGTATGCTACTAAAGGGCAAACTTAAACGGTCTTCAGTGGTGCGATTTGCAGGAGGGCCTGTCCAACGTGTATCCCAGCACAAGTACTTAGGAGTCATCCTGGATGATAAGATGAGCTTCCTGCCGCATATTGATTATGTCAGTAAGAAAGCTGTTGTGACTTTGAGTCGCCTAAGATGCATTGGAACTACAGAATGGGGCTTAAACTTCAGGACATTAAAGAAAATCTATCATAGTGTCTTTGAGGGCATCATCGTCTATGGCTCAGTCATATGGTATCACAGAGCAGAGTTGGTGGCAGCGAGAAGGAAGCTCATCAGTGCTCAGAGGTCGGCACTGTTAAGTATCACAAAGGCATATGCCTCAACATCGAATGATGCGTTGCCTGTCCTGGCTGGAGTGTTGCCTGTGGATCTGCTGGCCAGAGAAAGATGATTATTGGCCGAACAACGTCGACGGCAAAGAAGGATGACATCATCATTAGATAAGAAAATGGCTAGAGAACAAACCTTGCTAAGGTGGCAGTCAACTTGGGAAACTTCAGAAAATGGGAGAATTACATTCGAGCTTTTTCCTGAAGTGGAAGACATGATAAAGCGAAACTGGATAACAGTAAACCACTACAGTGCACAACTCATGACAGGACATGGAAACTTCAAGGCTAAGTTGTACAGCATGAAATTGGTGGATTCACCTTTGTGTGATGTTTGTGGGACAGACGACACGATGGAGCATGCAGTATTGGAATGTCCCAAGACCGAAGACATTAGAGAGGAATTAAAGGTACAACTACAAGACTACGGGATAGTTAATGTAGACCTGAAAGCTATACTGGCAAACAAAGAAATTTTTGAGAAATGGAACAGCTTTGCTACAAAGATTGGGAAACGACTCGAAGATTTCGACCAATGGCTAAGACAACTGGAGCAGGAATAAAAGGCAGAAAAGATGCTAGAAAGATTAGGATCCGTTGACCCATAAGGTGCCGCCTGGGTAAAGGCCTAATTAAAACTGGGTCTGGGCGAACACTGATTGGCGAGGAGGGCAAGTTTTAAATGGATTACCGGCAGAAAGCCGTGTTTAGTAATTATGCTAGCACAGGCACCAAATCATCAAGATGAGCCGCAAGAAAAGAAGAGGATATGTGCCGTGCATTTATTCACTCGTCCGAGTACAGTTTCAATGCGGGTGGAAGGAGGGTGTGCTGGCATTCGGGCCTAAAACTTGCTTAGAAATAACATTCAAAGAATGTTACATGCGTATATATACAGATCCCCCAGAAGCATATTCTCTCGCAGCCAAAATTTGTCAGAAATTTGTGCTTCGGTCCTTCCTAGGTATGAAAACATTGGTGAGTAATAATCTAAAAGTCATGAACATTTTAAAACACGGCCATTTTGGTTATACGACATAAAATGAAAGTGTCACCAATGAAAGTATCATAGCGGCTATCTACGAGAGAGAATACTGTACACCAGCTGAGTGCCTTCCCGTGGAGGCTAGGTTGAAGCATGGTGTGCATGCTTTGTCATCCTTATCAATCCGTAATTCCAGGTTTCAGAAAATGCGTTCAAACAGGCAGCCACCTTAAGGAAGTTCAAGAGCTCATTAAAACAGTTACAATAGTAATATCCCTTTCAATAGTTTTATGTGACAAACACAGGACTCACTATCACTCCAGACGCACGGCCGAGTTGAATCATCGTATATAGACCCACTCACAGATTTTTAATTCATTCACTCGCGGGCGTTTATAGAGCGGTCACGCTATTGTCACCTCGCTACAGCTCGTCGCGTCGGAGAAGAGGATGTGCACTTGTTAGCACTGATATTCACCACCGTGAACCAGCAGTTCACGAAGCTATACACCTGTCACAGTTGTAATTATTAGGAATACCAATATTTCCTCAATTCAAAA
Source organism: Medauroidea extradentata (assembly GCA_003012365.1). Lineage (NCBI taxonomy): Eukaryota > Metazoa > Arthropoda > Insecta > Phasmatodea > Phasmatidae > Medauroidea > Medauroidea extradentata. Next base: position 76,970 of record PNEQ01108667.1, read on the forward strand.
CACAGTAGTAGAAATAAAATAGCTTTGGTGTCTACTGTACGAAATATTTCACTTCCTCTCGTTTAGATATACATTTCTTCATTTCAAGTATGTAACTTTTATCGCGTAGCCCGTGCAATTTTTTTTTATTATAAATTGCATAATTTCAATGAGTCAGTCGGTTTATTGAGGGCATATGCTCCCGTAACTTGAAACCAATTTTTTTTTTTTTACTTTTGACATGATGTTACATATAATTTATTTAAGCCTAACATACTAACTTTACCTTGGACTAAGCTCTAAACTAACGCCGTGTGTTAACGCATTCTCAACGAAAATTAAGGGGTTTTTCATTCAATATATAGTTGATTTAGTGATCAAACATCTGCAAACTGAAGCATTGCTTCAAACCGCATTATTTTACCAAATTAGAATGATAAGTTTTAACATTTCTTTATAATAATTTTATTACTTATTTGATAACGAAAATTGGTATAACCTTTTATGTATATATATATATATACATACATATATATGTGTGTGTGTCTACTATGCATGCAAAAATTTTCTGTTAGAGGGAAATGATAGTCACTAGTAACGTCTACAAAATTATAATTAATTCGTAAAAATGTAAAAGCGTGAAGTACACACTTGATTTGCCTTCAAAACAGTAATATTTAATAATCATATTTGCCAACTTTATGAACAAACACTTCTCCAGAGTGATGCGTTTGTTAAGTGTGTTCTCTTGAGCCGCAATTAAATGTACGATATTTATGTGTCAGAAATTGTTCTTCAGATATACGTAAATCGAGAAAAAAAAGTTTGTCAGAAAGTTGGCAAAAACTGTATTTTTATTTTGAAAATTGGCTTTGAGAAACATGAAATTCTGAACTGACGCTTTTAGCACTCTTAAAGGCGCAGCATATCTAGAGTTGTTTTGCGCGTTCAAGGCACAGAGCGAGTAAGCGGGAAGGGCTGCACTGTCGCGCGCGCCTAGCGGTTCCATTGTTTCTACACGCAAGGCGCTAAATCTGCGCGCAGTAGTGTTTCTGTTGTAAGACTGGGAATATGCCAGTTTCAGCGGCGACAGAGATAACGTATTGCCCGAAAGTCGGTGTTAAAGTCCCTTTCAAAATTAAGTAAAGATATTGTGGTTGGTTTTAGCGCTGGTGAGGGGTGACAAGATGTAGGGAGCAACGACGGAATGAAGGTGCAGGTTAAACGGGAGATCCCGAGAAAACCCGAGAACCAGCGGCATCGTCCGTCACAATTCTCACATGCGAAAATCTAGGGACCAGCCCCACCTGGGAATCGAACCCGGACCTTCTCGGTGAGTGTTCTAGCCACTGAGCGAACCGCTGAACCTCATTGCAAAATATTCTATTATTGGCAGTTTGGGATAAAGTGAGTATTCAGTAAAGCCCTGCTAATGTTCTATATTCAGCTAATTCGTATCTTTCCGCGTATAACGGCTAACGACTGGAAATGTCTTACGTCTTTGGACACGTCACTTAATGCTTGCGCGTGTAAGATAGATTGTGCAGTTGGTAGGAACCTATATAGCGTGATTAAAAAGTTTCTTATTATGTTTTATAAATAATTCAAATATAATAGATTTTCTTTCAGCATTGTTGCATTTAAATAGGAAAATACACGGAGCTATATTCGGCAATTCGCTGCCAACTATACAAACAGTAAATCAACTATTGTTAACGTTGGATAATATCCAGTAACGGCTAGTGCTTTTTTCACAGGTTAAATCTTTAGTGATCACTTTATTCCGAACAACATACAGTTAGGGCTAGGAATATATAAGTTCAACGACCGACATGCTAGAATCCATTATCCTGTGTGTACCGAAGCCCTACCATTTGTCCATTACCTGCTACTCATTCAGACAACAGACAATGAACTAATAGACGGGGCGTGAGTATGCATAGGACATTGGTTTCTGGAATGCAGGTAATTTACCACACGAATTTTTCCTAGCCCATACCTATAGTTCGATATCTTATTGAGTACCGTATAATATGTCAGTTACACAGGATAATTTCAAATTTTTTTTGTAGGAGAACATAAAACAAAAAACGCCACCGTAGAATGTGAATAGTTAGGGTTTAAGATTGTTCCGTACATTGTCTCGGTCGACATGGTTTGTATGACAGGTACAGAAAAGTTGTACACTCTAGTTGGCTAGCCTTGAATCGGGTATTTATGAATCATGCTGTATTTGTTAGAAAAACGCTGTTTTTTTCCCATGCTGATAGTCTCGGATATACTTATTTCAGAGCACGCAATGTTTCTTAAATACCTTATAATTATTAATTAGATACAAACAAATTTTGCGTTAGTATTTCATGACAGACTAGACAGACTCCACTGATCTGTACGTTAGCCAGCTTGGTCTCTAAGTCTGTTGTCAGAAAATAACAGGATAGTTGCAGTTTGCCGCTGATAATTACGGACAGAAAGATTTCGCAAATTAAATTACTAGAGACCGGAAATTTTGCGAGTTCAATTGCCAGTAGGCTAGTCTGCAAGAATATTTAAGAATTGAAGCAAACAGCAGATGATCATTAGTTGCTTGTTCTTAAAGTGACATAAGGTCCGTATTAGTAACATTTTTACTATTGGCTTAGATGTTTCCAGGAGGCGTCAAATAAATCAAAAGTCAATTGCTGTATTGAGACAATCTTACAGTTGCTTGAATTATAGCTTGTGTCCAAGAGAAAACGCGAATATTTTACGTTTCTATCAATTACCTGCATGTTAGAATCCATTGTACTATGCATACTTGAGCCCCGTCTATTCACTCATTGTCGAATTTTTCACAGAACAGCAGCTAATGGACAAATGGTCGGGGCTTGAATACGCATAGGATAATTGATTCTAACATGCAGGTCACTGAATTCACGATATTTTCCTGTCCCTACTGATAATCCTTCCCAGAATTGTGGTTTCTTTACGAAGACAGGCAGACAGGTAAGACCTAACAATCAACGCACTTTCCCCCACGATGAATCTCAGTTCGGTATCATTGTCACTGCGCCATATACACTGAACTGTCGTACCATATTTTATTGCCAACTACGTTGAGTGAGAATTTAATCAGTTGTCCTTTACGTAACAAAAATTAAAATATGCTTTTGCTTTTTAACATGACAACTTGGATATCCTATAGAGACATCACATTGCTTAAAAATCAAATTTCATGTAGGATTTTTTTTGCAGGAGCATACAAAAACAGATAAATATAAATTGAAAAATTACATTCTATAATGATTACTAAATGCGATTCGTTTGTGGCCACTGGCATGAAGTGACGTGCTTTATCTAAGGGAAATACTGAAACACAAATGCTCGTGTGTTCTATTATCTGGAAGAGAAACTAATTAACGTACTTGAACATAATTTTAAGGGTAATATACCCATGTACGGTAGTTTATGACATACACTACAATTTCAGTTAATTAACTAATTTTTTTTATATTCGTTGTATGTATAAACTAGTACGCATTAATTTTGTATGCATAACCTGGGAGAGAAAGAGAAAATTATAAACACTAAATTGTAGTAATAAATGTTGGATACAATCTGTTCTACTAATAGAAAAGTGTTTTCGCTTTGAATTATAGTATGCAAAACAGGAACTCAACTATTGCGGACAAGGTCTGGTGTGAGTGCGTGGCTGTATATAGGCGATGTTACACGGTACGAGATTCAGTAGCACGTACAAGGTCCGCCATGCCAGGTGCCATACCAGCCCGTTCTTCAGCTACTAGTAGAATTTGTCGTCTACACTGATGGTTTTCATTACTGGTTTGGTAATCCGACCTGTCATATATTTAATACGCGTTTATTATTATCTTCACCTGTGTACAAGTATGAAAGTAATGGAACTTTTCACTTCCATTTTCACCCACTTACAGACGTCCGAACTGTTTGAAACCTTGCAAACTTACTAAGACTCAGCGACAACGCAGTAATTTCGTAGCCTAAAATATGAATAAAATCACTGACAAAAATAATTTTTAGTGTGAAAAAAGCGTGGAGTGCTCTCTACTTCCTTTTCATGACTCGCCCTTTACTGATATGTAGTGATAACATATTCAAGATAACTGATATAAAGAACCATACTATCCTTTATGGAAGTAAATTTTTTAACACTGACGTAATTCTAATATTAAGCATATTTAGAAGATTTAGTTATACTGAATTGTTGGGCATCGTACCACTGTTTAAAAAAGATCTTTAATTTTAATATTATTTTGCACTTTTTGGTTCATATTGCTACAGAAGGGATTTTTTACCACAATTTTTATCTGTACTATAGTTTGTATGTCGGCTTTCGTAGCTGACCAGTAATATTGCTGTGCTGAAGCGTGGAGCGCTCCGAATGGCAACTGCCTGAAAGAGAACAAAGAATACAAAACTGTGTCGCTATCGTTACTTTAAATTGTGCATATGAGTTTGACAATCGTTCTAACTACAGATTTGAATTGCAGTGACGCATATGCATTTTTAATAACGTTTAGAGTTTTTTTTGCAAATATTTCCCAGTGCAGCAAAAATAATTAAGACAAATACAGGTTTACTCATAAATTAGTTTATAATTATAACACAAGAGTTGTCGGTAACGTCCTGTTGGTGCAGCGAATAAAGCGCCGATATTAAAACACGGTGTTTTTGGTGGTTTTGAGTTCAAAACTCCGCGGTTAATTTATTATTACCATTGTTTTATAACAGAAATAAGCGATAAAAGCTGTTCGTAATCAGGTCTTCCTTCAAACGGGCGAAAGTTCATCTAGCAATATTTATCTAAAATTAAAACCATACTAAAACAGAACGTCATAATAATTTATATCTAGTTCAGTTATTTACTGTCGACATGCGGTCCAGTAGTTGGCACCGGACGTAGGTCCGAGGCCTGGCTAAGAACATATTAAAACAATGTAAATTATCACATAACTATAAAATCGCTCTAAAATTTGTAATAGCTATACAATTTGTTTTAATAATGTGGTTGGTTTCAGACTAGTAAAACATTTCTCAGGACACCCAGTGTGTTTCAGAACTCAGTAAGTTGTCTCAGAGGTGCAAAAAAAAAATAAAGAATATAAATTTCTGGTACGTATTTAAGTAGCTCTCCTTCATTGATTTCAGACAAACTTTTTCACTGATTTACAATAAATTGAACTGTTTTATAGTAACTTACACTCATTTTACCAATTTTTCGAATTCAGGTGAATAGTTTGTGGAAAATATTTTCGCACCTTGACTTCAGTACCTCATGTGCACACCTCAGCCCTTGCTTCGTGGTCAGAGATTTGATGTTTTTACTCTCGCTAGCCATGTCCTACTGGCAAATCATAGACTATGGTGTCACAATTACTAGAGAGGATGATTTATCGCGAGAAAACTTGACTGTTTGCTGGGTTTCAATCACGGTCGTAGAAGAACAGGTCTGGACACTCGCCTATCTAACATTGTATTTTGCTTGACCCCCTTGTTGTTTGGCTGTAGTTCGTCAAGTTACCGAGAATGTCGTACTTTTTGGCGCGGTTTTCCGGGCGGTCGGACTCAAACTCCGTCCACTTTTTTCCATTGTTAAATTTATAAAGCAAATAAAGATTGCTGGAGCCTTTTCTTAAATTTGTGAGTGAAGAAAGCATTTCATAATTTGAAAAAAAAAGTTCGTTTTGATAAATTGTTTATCTTAGCGGAAAGGAAGTGGGCGGAATTTAGTCCGATCGCCGTAACGTCAGCGCCAATAAAACACCATATTCTCGGTAACTCGGTGAACTACAGCCAAACAACAAGGGGGTCAAGTTTCCAGGCGAGTGTCCAGACCTGTTCTTCTACGGCCGTGGTTTCAACGCACGTTCACCTTACCAGAAGATGACTGGCTTTCGCTCGTACGTAGAGTTGTCGTATTTGACTGAACCAATAAGAATCCCGCTGTTGTAATATTTGATGCCTATTATTGGTTTGCAGACAGCTACGTTGTGTCAGACGTATAACACCTAAATATATGTACTGTAATTAACTACAGCATTTTCAAGGGTACACAGTAAACATTTTTTTCTACTTTTACAAAAAAGTGTTTTTTGGAAACCTGTTTCCAAAAATTTTTTTGGCAACACTACAAAAATGTTTTGTAATATTTACAAAAAATCTTGTACTTTTACAAATTTCTTTGTACATTTACACATATTTATGTAAATCTACAAAACAAATTTTGTATATTTACTGCTAATATTTGGTTCACTTTACAACAATTGTTTGCAGAGTTACATTTTTTTGGGAACTAGTTATTTTTTTTTTTTGTAAAATTACGAAATGTTTTCTAAAATTTGTCTGGTCTGCAATGTTTATTTTGTTTCAAATCGAAAAATTCCCTTATTACCATTTATTTTACTAGTTCCTAAAGGTGTTCACAATATTTATAACTACTTTAAAAGGTTTCGGACATCTCACATTTGTTACCTGACTGATAATGTTCTGATATTAGTTAACAAGATTTTCCTTGTAGATGTGCAATTTTTTTTTACTGTGTATGTTGGCACAAAACATTTTCGCAATATACCATCCTCTGTAATCTGATAGGTGCAGTCAAATGAGAGACACGTCTGAGCAAAGACACGCGGCAGATAACAGTGAAACACAGTTGCCCGATGTGCACGTAAGGCATTGAAAGAAAATGTGACAAAAATACTTTCGAGGCTAACTGGTGGTTTCTCACATTTTTTTCGCCGCCGCTGTGCATAAACTGAGTAATACAACAATATAACACACAACGCAGCTAACAGGAAGAACGACTTCTTGTGGCGACAACAGCCGAGTGTAGACGTCAGGCGAGAAGGTGAAATGTTCCGGCTACGTCATATGACGGGGGCAGTAGCCAGGATAAAGCGAGTAGGAACTACTGCGCGAACACTTGTGCCGATACTTGCTGGGTTGTTCAGGATCGATCCCCGACACGTGCAATCGGCGTGGTTTTTCCCACGTCTTCCCACCCCTTTCAACCTACCACCTCACACCTCACCGTTAGCAGGCAAAACACGGATACGACACCCTGATTATTCCCTCATACCACCATTCCAAACAACCCGCCCTAACGAGTAACAGCACGAGAATTCCCACGAGTTCATTCGGCAATAGCAGATACCTAAATATTATTCCCGGAGTAAAGCTTGTTAACAAGTTGCCAGCAAACTTTAGCGTTATACAACGTTATTTCCGCTACAATACATTTTTAATTAATTGGGACTACTCGTCGGTAGATACATTGTTATAGACGTTTAAATATAATGGCATAAACTGGGAAATTGTATCGTCCATGTACTGTTAGAAAACCTAAATAATAAATCAGTAAAATACCTTGCCCTCCTTCAACGAGTCCAACTCGGTCATATAGCCCCGTAAAAGTGGTTAAATATATATTTTAAAAAAACTGTGTAAGGGCTCCGCCAGCCTGGAATTTTTTTTTCCCGAGCCGGAGGCTCAGAAGCGAAGGACCCCTTAGGATGACCCTAGTGCGACCAACTGATAGCCCACTGCTATTGTGTACGGAGAAAACTGAACTGGCACGCAGATTTTCCGTCAAACCGCTGGGCTGTAATGGGTCTTCAAGTGGCGACTCTGCCATATTACTATCAGAAAATACCTAATGTTGGACTTTTAAGTAGTTTCGTACGAACATGGGCCATATAATTAGAGATGATGGTTTATCGCGGAAAAACTTGACTATTTGCTAGGCTTCAACATACGTTCAACTTATCAAAAGATTATTGGCTTTTTCTTGTACGTGGAGCTACTGCCCTATTTGCTTGAGCCAATAAGAATGCCACTAGTTTAATATTTAATGCATGTTATTGGTCTGCAGACAGCTACGCTGTGTCAGTGTTTTTAAGGCTATGTTGACACAAAACATTTTCGCGATATACCATCATCTCTACATATAATTTAATATAATTGTGACTGTGAATAAGAACCGTATTCAACTAAGCTCTTGTTTTCCAATGCCAATACACAGTCTGCAAGAGTTCCTCAGACTATGTACCTGAAAAAAGGAGCAAATTGCAGTTCCCAAAATGTCTCATTTTGTTTTGTTACAAGATCACCGTGTTCGTCTGTGTTTTTAATTTTAATTTTGATTGTTTTTCTATTTAATGTTTTCGGGTATATGTGTTTGCACAGTATCCTCAATGTGTCCGTGTCTCTGTTGTCCCGTCTATAGAGATGATGGTTTATCGCGGGAAAACTTGACTGTTCGCAGAGTTTCAACGTACGTTCAGATTATGAAGAGATTACTGACTTTCGCTTGTACATGGAGCTGTTACCCTATTTGACTGAGTCAATAAGAATCCCTTTATTGTATTATTTGATGCCTGTTATTGGTCTGTAAACAGCTACGTTGTATCAGACGTATAACACCCAATAATACCTGTCCCATGAAAGTACAGTATTTTCAAGAGTACGTTGGGACAAGACATTTTCGCGATATTCCATCATCTCTACCCGTCTACAAACAGCAATTATTTTTTATTTTTAAAGTTTGCCGTTGTAATTGGAGTTGTCTACTGTTTCGTTACTTCGCTTGGAACTGACAGAATTCCGTTTGTGGAATTATTTGAGTCGTTTATGTTTCCAAACTGACTACAATCTTTTTTGGTTGGTTTTCTGTACCTGTGTGGTCGTTTCTGTAGATATAATTCTTTGTTTTATTGTTCTAAACTCACTGACTGAATTTCTTGCGGAATTGCTTGTGTTTGTATTTGTTTGCCAGTTGACAACAAAATCATTTTGCCTGTTGACTGGTCTGTTTGTCTGCATGTATTTTGTGGTTTTCTGTGACACACCTGCTCGAAATACGTATTTGAATAGCAGCGTCTCCAATGAGGGCAAAATGTTTCGAACATACTCAACATACATCCGTACAAATGTGGTTTCCTCTTCGTAGAACATACCATTAAAATATATTGGACACTTTTATAGTAAACTCGTATTTCAACTCATTACAACGCAGTGTAGTAATCACGGACGCAGAATTCATTATGCCGGAGGAAAATTAAAATAAATAAGAGGTTGTTTTGTAGGTATCGTGATTACGTTGATAATTAAATGGCAGAGAACATCTGCTACAATAATTCAAAAATTGCATTCTTGAATTTTTGTATAAAATTCAGATGCGTTGACGATCGTAGACAAGAGACACACTAAATTTGGCGTATTTTCAGGACTTGGTGATGACTTTCTTTTGTAGTTCAGTACGTAATCTACGTAACTGTACTGAGCGGGTTCTAAGATAAATCAATCTTAGTGAAATAATAGTTTACAGAGATAATGACGTCCCTAATTGTCTAAAATGGCGTTAAGTCGTTGACACTGTTTACATTATTCCCTCATAAAGAGGCAACTGTGTTTCGCGAAATTTCTGATGTGCTTTCTAGAATGCAAAAATAGATTCGTTTGATACCACTATGTTGTTATGGCTGGAGATCTTGTAAGTATATATCAGCTATTCAGATCAGGAGATTTGTGTGGTCGTTGAACGATTCTTGCAATTGGTTAGTATAATAAATTAAACATTAAACATCAGTTTATACCGTATATTATTTTTTGTTTATTGTGAGGTTTTGATAAACTACAACATTCGCTCACATGGCATAAGTCCACAAAAAAAAGTTTAGTATAAGAATATTAATTTCAGGAAAATTAGACTGTTTTTATAGGCGCTAATGTATCTAGGTACATAATATTCATTTTCTGTTATGCATGTGTTCATGTGATTGTGCTTATTAGACTTCCGGTCCTCCATCACTCAACGATTTGTATTGGTCCTTTAAGGCGCTCGCCTGATGGTCGTGCACTAACACATGTGTTTGTGGGAGCGCTGCATGGTGGCAAGGGCGATGTTGACAGGCTCATCTGGTGCGGTATCGCCTTTACCGCAAGACTCTGAAACGGCGTGCAGTGGTATCGTAGAACACACACCTGGCTGACACGTTCAGTGGTTACTCCTTCATTTATTGAAAAAATAAAAAGTTTTAAGCAAAGTCCTATACATTCTTCTATCGTAGTTTCACACGAATCCCGTCATAAGTAGTTTAAATACAATATATTCGAAGAGCTGTTTTAGCCATTTTGAGGGGCTCTGAAATAACATTTCTAACTAACGTGATTTTTAAATAAAACTACCATTCCGACATCGTTTGAATGTTTGTTCTTTTCGTAAATGCACGCATGAGAAACGTGTTTAGAATCTTAGAAAAAGGAGTTATGCTAGCACGCTGCTACGCTGTTTACAAGGCAGGCAGTCGGCCGCTTTAAACCGTCCAAATGTATCAAATAGTAAGCGTCCATTCATGTAATGTGCAACAAGCTATGTGATTAAATTTACGTTTATCTTAATACTGTTTTATTTTTTCTTTAACCAAACACTTCCGTCATCCTTTTGTGAAAAGAGTAATGTACGTCTACTGTAAGAAATAAATGCAACGAGATAAACAATTGCTGTAAGGAAGTAAATTGCTTTAAAGAGCGGTACACTCCCTACTGTGTGTGTAAGGACTTAAAATATGAGCTCTTACTAGAAGTAATGTTGTTAGCAGGCGATTGGATACACAGTAGAAAACAATTGTACATTTACAAGGAAATTCTTGTAACGTTATATCAGAACATTATCAGTCAGATAATAAAAGTAAGATGTCAGAAACCTTTTAAAGTGGTTACAAATATCGTAAACAACTTTGGGAACTAGTAAAATAATCCTAATAAAAAGATTTACCGAATTGAAACAAAATAAACATAGTAGATCTTTCACATTTTACAAAACATTTCGTACTTTCACAATTTTTTTTTTTTTGGAAACTAGTTTCCAAAAAAAAATTGTAACACTACAAGCAATTATTGTAAAATGAACCAGATATTAGCTGTAAGTATACAAAATTTGTTTGTAGATTTACAGAAATGTTTGTAAATATACGAAGAAATTTGTAAATTTACAAGATTTTTGTAATTTTACAAAATATTTTCGTAGTGTTACAAAAAACTTTTTTGGAAACTGGTTTCCAAAAAACCTGTTTGTAAAAGTACAAAATTTTTTTTACTGTGTAGGCGGCGTCATCTGTTAATTCTTATCGTAGTATACTGTCCTGCGATTCAGCACACACCTGTTTTTGGTACTTAAAACTAATCTAACCAAACCTTAAACTAACGTAAAGTAACCTAATCTAAGTTTCTCATGAAAGGACAAAAGAAGAGAGGGAAGCCCGCGTAGAAAATGAAGCAGGATGGTACTGCCTTCCTTTAGACCATGACTAGAGATGATGGTTCATCGCGGGAAAACTTGACTGTTTGCTAAGTTTCAACGTACGTTCAGCTTTTGAGAAGATTACTGGCTTACGCTTGTACGACGAGCTGTTGCCCTATTTGACTGAGCCAATAAGAACCCAGCTAATGTAAAATTTGATGCATATTACTGGTCTGCAGGCAGCTATATTGTGTCAGACGTAGAATACCTAGAGACCTGACAAATTCGCGTTTTCTTTCACCCCCAAGCAAGAATTCTAGCAACTGTACGTTCGTTCCACTTTTGCAATTGGCCCGTGATTTATTTGACACACCTTTGGAGGTTGAAAGCCAGTAGTAAACAATAAAATAATTCGTGGTGCTACCCACTTGTACGGTTACGAGTCAATGAATATTCGACTTTGGCCAGTGTGTGTATAGGACTGAGAAGTCTAGACTGTACGCGAAATACTCATGCCTCTACTTATATGATTTGGTAATATACTTCTGACACAACGTAGTTGTCCGCAGACCAATAAGAGAAATCAAATATTACAATATCGGGATTCTTATTGGCATAGTCAAATAGGGTAACAGCTCCAAGTACAAGCTATAGCCAGTAATCATCTGGTAAACTGAACGTGTGTTGAAATCCAGCAAACAGTCAAGTTTTCCTGCGATAATCCATCATCTTTAATGATGACTGATGAGGGCACGGTAGTTTTCGCGAAAAGAATTTTGCAGCACTTTGTTTCAGTGCCTTACGTGCGCACCTGCATCTCTGCTTTGTGGTCAGTGATAGGATGCCTTAACATCCTGCAGCTGGAGGTTAAACCCCCAAATCGCAGACGTGAAGTGACACAGTTATCCGTATACTGATTGGAACTGTCAAATTAATAATGACTCTGCACAAAAACACTCTGTCAATAGCCATGAAGTTGAGCTGCAGGTTTGCACACAAGGCACTGAAACAAAGTGGGGTTAAAATCTTTTCGCGAAAACTACCGGGCGCTAGTAATGATGTTCCAGTGTGAAACAATTAGTGGACTAATAGTCGGGACTTGAGCATACACAGGATAGCGGATTGTAACGTGGTTGTCAATGCATTTGCGAAATATTACTTTCCTTACTAAATAGCAACTGCGTGCTGTGTGGGTTGTTGATCGGGTTTGTCCTATACTTAGAGACCGGAAATATTCGCGTTATCACTGCCCAGTAGGCTAGCCTGCAATAATATTTAAGAACTGAAGCAGACTGCATGTGTTCGTTAGCTGATTGTTGTTAAAGTAATATAGGTCTGTATTAGTTATATATCCATTATTGACTCAGAGACTTCCAGGAGATGTCAAATAAGTCAAAGGTCGATTAAGAAAGTGACACAAACTTACAGTTGTTGGAATTATAGCTGGTATCCAACTGAAAACGCGAAATTTTTCAGGTCTCTATAAACAAATAGTTATATTTATTTATTTCCTTTATAATCGTTTTCAATTTAATGTTGCACCTTTCTTACATACATGTCGTTTAACTGCTATGTTGAAGTTTTGCTATATATATGTGTGTTTGTGTGTTTAGACAAAGATTTTAGTGAAACTAATAAAGATTGTTATTTGGTAAGATGTCTTTTATCCAATTTTAATAATTTATTTATTAATTGTTGTCCTTTAAAACTCTTGTGGCGTACGTACCAATATTTACTACTCTCTCTGTGCGAAAGTTATTTTATTTTCGACGGAGTTGTAGTACATAATCGTACATTTTTAAATAAATGTCTTACTGAACTTTTTTTCATGGAATCGTATTTTCATTTATTAAAATATTTACTACAAAGCTGTGGTACTGTATGGCGCATCGTTAGAGGTACGTAAATTTTGCAGATACATTCCAGGTCAGGTTGAACGCCAATTATTTATACTTCGTTGTCATGTCTGTGACTTGCTGGCGGCTGTTACGAAACGTGTTTGACTACTGCAAGCCAGTAGTAAATAAGGAAATATTGCGAAGTGCTATCGCTTGCTACCTGCTTGTACGGTTATAAGCCAATATATAATCGGTTGTGACCAGTGGGTGTGTAGGACTGACAAGTCTAGGCTGCTGCCAGATGAATCCGCGAAATTGACGTACCTCTACGCATCGTGAAAGTAATGAGAAAATAAAAAAACAACAAGTTAATACAAAAATTATAAGCCCAATATTATATTAAACGATAGCCCGGAGTTTCCGTGTGTCTGATTTCGGGTATAAAGTTGATGTCAAAGAACTCAGAACAGACTACTGTACCTACAGTTTGCCTTCGTGTACGACGTGAAGTTTCTATACTCTAACTCCATCTCCTTCAACATACTTGCAGTTTACAACGAGATGCCAACAGGAATATTCGAGGAAATATTTCAAGGCGATGAAAATCTCAAATCACAACGAATCCTTTTATGATTTCTAGTTCGACGACATTGTTTTTGGAAAGTCTTAGTTTCTCGTGTATGTTAAATAAATGTGTTGAATTAGACTCACATATGTTTATACCGTTCATGGCGATGGAATGAAAGAGGTGGGAGAAACTGGAGATCCCCGAGAAAACCCGTCGGCCAACGTCACCGTCTGCCACGTTTCCCGCATGCGAAATATTCGCGACAGAATCCGCCTGGGATCGAACACAGATCGCCCTAGCCGAGAGGTCTGACTCCTTGACCTCTACATGTAAGAATATTTTTTAAAAATATTATAATGCAATCTTAAAATATCGTGTATTAATGCGTAATAAATTAAATATTTTTGACTATAAACGATCAAAGGGGCAACACGAGGAGGAAACGTGCACGCAGCAATGGGATCCATAGCAATTTTTTGTTACAGAAGCAAAAAAAAATATATATATATATTAAACATACTTGTGTAAAAAATAACATAAGTTAGCCCATGAGGTTACGAAGCACATTATAAAGTGTTTAGACGGTATTTATTGCGGGTAGTCATAAATTCACAACGTTGGTTATGACCAATGGCGTTGTTAACACGAAGAACGCGATGACTTAAATAACTGCTGGTTCTGTGCCGCACAAAAATAAACTGATGAAATTCAGTTGGTCAGGCAGTACGTCGCGTACATAATTTACGTTTCCGATAATTATTAAACGCTATGAGACCTGAAGAACAGACATATTGACTTACCCGAAGAATGGAATTTACTGTCAGAAATAGACACGGTATCGTATCTGCGAATTTTTTCAATAGTCCTTGACGGTCGACTTCGAAAACTCCAAAACACGGGGTTTCAAGCGCTGGTTCAACAGAAAAACTGCAAAAATAGAGCAGTTCTTATATGGCTATACCTAGCAAGACTGTTACCTTATTGAACCCTATGTATGCCCTTTATAATACCAAGTTGTACTTCTATGAACGTCTAGATAATATATGACTGTAATTTTACACAACACATTCCGAATAATAATAGAAATTATGCTAACCGCTCCTCATCTTCAAATGAAATAATTGGAACAGTTGTTGTCAAGAAATTTAAAACAAAAAGTGAAAAATTTCTACACGCCTTTTGGAAAGTAGTTTTGAAGATATTATAAATGGAAAGTCGTTAGTATTCCATTCCTCTTAAGCCACGGGCGTCACAACCATAGGGGACGGAGAAAACACGCCCCCCCCCCTCAATAATACGTATTTTAATTTCGTCTCCTCCAATATATACAGGTTTTTTATTAAATTATATTACAAACTATAGGACGTGAACCTTTACCACAAATGAAATATAGTTTCACTATGAAATTTTTGTCTACTGCAATTCGTAAGACAGACATTCACACTTGGAAATTTAATTTTAAATGGTATTTTTGAAAAATATTGGAAACGACGAGGAGTCTAATTTCAATTCTGTGCCCAATGTTTAGTGTTATTGATATCTTCAACGCATCAAGAAGCCGCTCCTTAGAACTCTCCCCTTCATGAAAATAACCCCCTCTCATTGAGTGGAACTTCTGTGGCAAACATTGTATGTTGATTTTCTGAGCAATACATACCAAGACACATAAAAGGTCCTCTTTTTGAAATCCGTTTGAAATTCACCGTTAAAAAAATGTATAACTTAAAAATAATCAGATACTGTAGTAAAATTGTTAGCACACGAATTCCTGTGGCTAAGAAATTCACACATGAAACATACCAATGATGGTGTGTGATAGGCGTGCCAGTGTATGGAGTTGGCTGAAAGTAAGTGTGTTGAGGTTTACTTCATTGAAATATGGGACATGGTTCTGAAGAACTGTAGCACAGGATGTGTTTTTCAAAATGCAAAATGCATTTACAAGCATGCTGTGCGCGATTACATTGCGGGTGTATCAGTTTTTGCCTATATACCAGGTATTGTATTGTTGGCACAGACACACTAGAATGCATTTCATAGCAAATTGTACATTCTAGTGATTTGTAAAAATAAGACCTTTTATGCTGCTTAAGATGTAATTCTCAGAAAAGCAACATGAAACGTTCACAAAACAGAACACCTCAAAACTTCTAGTCAATAAGAGGGCGACCCCTGTTATTTTTATTATGAGAGTTTTAAAGAGCATTTTTTTTATTTGGTTGAAGATCTCTATAACACTTATCATTGTGCACAGAATTGAAAACTAACACCACGTTGTTTCCAAAAATTTGCCAAAATTCAATTTCCAACGTTATTTATCAATGGTGAATGTCTCCCTTACAAATGGCGTTATAGGCAAAAATTTCATAGCGTAATTATCCTATACCCCAGTTTTGATAAGGATTCATTTCCGAAAATTTTTAACGTACGCTAAATAACAGCCTCTGTATTGAGTTTCGTAGTAGTATGAAACATACTAATTCTGTGATCACTGAAATATGTTTATTTGTCAATAACCTCGTTAACAAAACCTGTGCTGTAATAACTTAAAAATTATAGATAAAACCCATTTGCTGCACATATTGGCGTACATAGTCCATTCGGAATAAAATTAGCACTTTTGAATTAAAACTTTGTGTAACATTTCACACACGAATGTTCGGTTATTTGCTTCCAGTCAAATTAGTAGAGAATTAGGTAAGTAATTTTGTGTTGTAATGTCTTACTTACTATGTACAGTGACGAAATTAGAGGTACCTCAAGTGCTCACCACTTTATCGAGAATGGAGTAAATTTTTCGAGAAAAAATAAATAAATATTACGCCCAACGAAAAAATATGTTTTCTTTATTTGTGTGTGTTATTTTTGTTATTATTAAATATCTGTAAATGCAATGATTAATAATATTTTTTTAAATTAAATGTAGGCTGTGTTTTGTGAAGTTTATGTTTTGTTGAAATTAATCAGAGAAGATTTGATAAATAATTGAAAGTGTAAATTGTACATGTTTCAATTAAATATCCGCAAGAAAATATTTACACAGTTTTGTATGGTTTTCTCCATTACGTCGTTCTTTCATTGCGGGCAGTTTCTGTACTATGCCAAAGCCAAATGTAGGAAAGATTGACAGACTTTAAAGATAAATGTTTGTTTTCTCAAATTTAGTGAATTTTTTACTCAGTTTTTTGGCCGGTTTCGTAAATATATATTTAAAAAATATACAAGGGTGATCAGGCAAGATACTGTACTAACAGTGAATACAAGTTTATTTTATCGAACGTTCTTACTGCTACTGCAAGTTTAACGTTTAGGTTCCTTTGGTATACAATTCATTATTTTGTGGTGTGTAAAGGGCTCAAACATGAATTAAAAAATGTTTCTAAAAAATTAGATCGCTATTTTATCAATTATATAATTAGCATATTTTAGGAATGATAAATGCTTAAATTACCCTCTTTTGCACCTTGGGACCCCAAAATTTCCCGGGGTTGGGCCCTCGGGCCCCCCGCTGTCTTTTGGGTATGAGTGTACTCAACAATTAAATAAATTTTAGGGCACCCCCCCCCCCCCAAATGTGATCTTGCGATGCCTATGCCCTTCAGGAAACTACGTTAACATGATAATCAATTAAATTAAATTTTTAATTATCTAAAACGGTAAAACAAAATCTTACGGCCGTAAGATTTTGTTTTATCGTTTTAGATAATTATATTTCTGTAATATGTATATAAGCGAGAGCAAGCACGTATCATGTTGTGTAAGACAAAATTGCATGACTACATTTTTCATAATTTCTAATTTAATAACGCGCAAGAATGACCTTTAGAACAATCTTCATAGCTATGTGTTAATTCGGGACGCTTTCGTTAATTCTTGGTAAGGTCACTTACATGTGCCAACAAATCCGAGAAAGTCGAGTGCCTCAGAGAAATAATGTGAATATATATTCATCTAACTCCAGAAAATTTATCTTGCAACTAGCTTTTCTGTTTGTAGAAATTTGTTCCCGTATCCGAATGAGCAAAAAAGTACCATTGACTTCGACAACTAATTTTTGTGAATTCAATTTACGCAGTTTACGTGGAACAGAACATTTTTAAGTAAACTCAAGAAATTCGACTCACTATTAGTTATGGCATCTTCCCCCAGCAAAAATACACTTTTTTTTCCCCACAAAAGCACACGATGCAATCTTAAGGTTTTCATAGTCAAGGTATTCTAGAGCTGGTAAAATTACCTGTTATTCAACAGTTAAAATAGCGCAAATATAAACTTGCAGTAAACGAAAAGAAAGGTTATGGGAAGTGTTATTTGATTCGTTCGCAGTGTTTATATTTTATTTTTCACGGTGGTGAAGTGGTTGGACTAAACTCCTCCCACTCAGGTGTTATGAGATAAAATCCTGATAAGGTCAGTCATAATTGTTTCAAATGGGATAAACGTGTAGTGGAAGTTACCGTCAGCTGGCAGTTTTCTCGTGGTACTCCCGTTTCTCACGCCCATAGCATCGTAGGGCGCAATTAATTGTCATCCCTAATGCCTCGAGAGTTGCCTAGAGACGTCTGATTCAGAAAGAATTACATCAACACCGAGGTGTAATCAGTGGCGGCTCGAGGGTTGTTGGCAGGGAGGGCACAAGTTGCCGAGAACTGTACAATGGTGTCAACCCGCCGCTGTATACCAATGACCTTGAAATATCTACTGGCTACTTTGTGTTATGACTAGGGACAGGAAAATTTCGCAAATTCAATGACTTGCATGTTAGAATCAACTATCCTATACATGCTCAAGCCCCGTCTATTAGTCAACTAGCTGCTACTCAGTGGAACATCAGACAATGAACGAATAGACGGGGCTTAAGTATACATAGTGCAATGGATTCTTGCTAGAGCTCACATTGCTATATTATCTTTGGGGCTGCTGTTTTAATACCCAGAGAGATGTGAGAAAATAAGTATTTTTGTGCCCAAAAATCCCTAAAAACGAATTTTCATTCGCATTCTTATTCTTTTATTAATATTCTCCTCTTCACAACGAAACCAATTTTTAGGATTTTTCTGCCCAAAAATGATATTGTAAAAGGTGACTGAGCCGCTCCAAAGATTCTCTACTCAGTCCCCTCTATTAGCCCTAGAAGTTTGTAATATGAATTTCCGAAAATCCTGCACATTTAATCAAGTAAATCTCTACTGCTGTTCTTGTCATCACAAGGTGTTCCAATGGAGAGTCGCAAATATCGAAATAAGAACGTCGGCTATAATAAGTTTGTGCTATGCCACAACGCCAAATGTCACGAGAACGTCGCTTAGTAGGGACGCAAAAAAACTCACATATTCTTTCAGACATAAGTTAAAATTCAAAAAACGGAAAGTTAGTTTCGCTCTTCTAACTCGCTGTTTATGTATATGACACCCCAGGAAAGCGCTAAGCCAATGACAAAGACGCAGTACCAATCATGGGTAGAGATGATAGTTTATCGCGGGAATAGTTGACTGTTTGTTAGTCTCCAACATGCTGTATATAACACTAAATGTTTCGTATCAACATTGGCTATCGTTTATTGAAGCAATGTTTCTCTCTACAACAGGCACAGTTAGAACTGCACAGCTTGGACACACAGCGTGTGTGATTTGTCCCAAAATTGTTCACACGTATCACGGTTATAATACTACAGTTAATTGAAGACTATCTTAAACATTTTCGCTATTTTCCAGTGTCTCTAATGATGGTTAGGGACATGCAAAATTCGCGTTATTTTCTGAAAGCTCAATAGACTCCAAGTGACTACAAGCTCGTTCGACGTCTCTCGCTGGCCGATATTGTCGGGACTTGCCGCGGAGAATGCTTACACGGTACAGAGGCCAATCTCTCTAGGACGTAACACACGTAAATGACAACACATAAAAGTTCGTGGCCAATTGAATCGCAGATTATACTCTGTTAAGTATAGGAAAGTGAAGTTTAGTATGCTATCAAACAATAACGCGAATTTTGCATGTCTCTAATGATGGTTTATCGCGGGAATACTTGACTGTTTGTTGGGTTTCGGCGTACGTTCAGCGTTTCAGAATATTACTGGCTTTCGCTCGTGCGTAGTGGTTACACTTTTTTACTAAGCCAATAAGAACCCCGTTACTGTAATATTTGACGTCTGCTACTGGTCTGCAGACAGCTACGTTGTGTCAGACGTACATTTCCCAATCGTACACATGATACAAGAAACTAAAGTTTTTTTCAAGGGTATGTTGGCACACAAAGTTATCGCGATATACCATAATCTTTAACCATGTTGTGTGACTATGTCAGTGAACAGCCAATGAGCAGTTAGTATCTTCTTGAGTTCACAGATATTCTTGGAAGCTAGCCTACAGGTCTGTGAACCCGCGAATTTTCTAGACACTGTCGTTCAGTAATCTTGGCGCCAAAATGTACGTGCAACTGTTTAAACCAGCGGTAGAATCAAAAGTATTTGTTTATCAGTGCTGTTACACCACAGAAAATGTTTTCAGCAGCCACAATATATAATTCACTGTAATTATTTTAGAGTAGCAGGAAAGTGTATCGTGTATAAACAGACGAAAAAAAAAAAAATATTGTCGAGTGTGTTATTCAAAACAATTCAAAACTAGGCACATACATGTTACATTGTAGATTGAGTTCGCATTCATTTGTAAACACATGTCACAAGTTAACCCCCCAAGCGATTATACGACGGCTTTAAGTTTTGATACCTGTTACAACACACATGGTAATGTAAAGAGTAATGAGATGTCACACTTGTGGCCTACCTTCAAGGAACACCACCCCTAGAATCACCGCAACCTGTAGTACGAGGGGGAATCTCCCGCAGTGACGCGACATCGGAAAGTTTTTGCTAGTTAGCCCCATATTTGTTTTTCTTCAGACTAACATCGTCAACGATCACACGTCAGTCCCTTACTCTCAAAGTCGAATCAAAATTTTTTTTCACCAAAGTTGTTTTTAAGGGGAGGTAAAAACGGATGTAAACAATCACACGATCCGGAAGTCTCTTGCTGGGTCGTTTACATGTCCGACGCGGAAGGGTTTGTTTATGGAGGCACGAAAGGGAGTGGGTTAATCGGTTTCCACAAGCATTTCACTTCGCCCTTCGTGATTGGCGGAGGAGGGGATGGGGCTGGAAGCTACTGGCTGGGAGACGTCGGGTCGCACATGTCGACTATCGTGTGCAAGAGCGCGGTAAACACAACGAACCGACCGCCACGGCAGGCCGAAGCGAACTGGCGCTCCGCGCTCAGAACGCCTCAGTCCTCGTAGGAGGGGGAGGGAGGGGAGGTCACGTGTTCAACCCTTGTTAGGGGGGGAGGGGGTAACCTGCGCGGGAAGTCTTGTCCGCCCGTGCGCCATGCCGACTTCTCAACCCCTTCACCTCTCGCACTTTTTTTTTTTACTTCCTTCTTTCAAGTGCCGCGCGACAGAGGGTGGAAAACATATTAGCTACCAACCGTACGTTTCACGATATTAATGCCGCGCCCTTATTTGCATTAAAATACTTTCCTCGCAAATGTTGGCATAACTAGTCAGAAGTTTGAAGTTAATTATAAAAACAATTGTTGACCATGTCAGAAAATTTAGCGGTTCGAGATTCAAGTTGAAAAATAGGGATAGTTAAAAAAGAAGAAGAACACAGTTACTACCAATCAACAAATGTCTATCAAGTCCCGTGAGTTTCTTGGCTAGTTACAAACGAGTATAATTACTACAAGAGGCAAATAAAACGAGCTGGCCTAAGTATACCACGTAGAAAACAAAATGTGTCATAATTGACTAAAATATTTATAGAAAAGTACATTTTTGTAATGCCTGACAATCTGATCACATTCTAATACAAGAACAATTTATATTTTCAACGAAAAATACATAAACGTTTTATAAACATCCTACATTTATAAACGCGCAAATATACGTGCTTATATGAAAGCATCGTAAATAATTACATGTCATTAAATACATTACAAAACTGAGAAAATGTGTCTGTAATCTTTATTCTAAGCGATGGGTTCTCTTGTCAAACTATTAGTATTTTTTTTTTTGCGCTTATTGTCTTTCTGAATTAGGAATACTTGTTTTATAAATAGTGTTTTTCATTCGCAGTAGGAAGGGCCGTGAACTTTTCGCGGAAACAATTTTGCCGCAATGTCTTTCGGTGCGTACCCGCAGTACTGCTTTATTATCAATGACTGGATATTTTGACTCTCGCGTGTCTAGGTGTTGTACCCGCTTATCAGAGACGTGTGGTGTTGTAGTATCTTTATTGCGATTGACGCAGTCAAATAAGATACATCATTTCACATAGACACTCTGTCAACCACGGGGGTAGCATAAGGTCTGAATGTTGGCGTGGGGAGTGAAGCCAAGAGGGGGGGGGAAGGTAGCCACCAAATTTTCCAGCCGACATACTGCTTTAACCTCAAAAGTACACATCAGACTGGTATTTTTTATGGTAAATTAATGTATTATGCTCTTTAATTGATGTTTTAGGTTGAAAACTCTATATTTTAGCCCTGTTAACACACCTCAAGTAGTATGAAATAGCCGGTCCGGGGACAGCGGCTGGCGGCTGTGGGTGTGTGGGTGACCTTGACCTTGACCTTTGACCCCGTGACCTTGACCTTTGACCCCTGTAACCCGACACCCCGATGCCATCTTGTTTCCGGCCGCCATCTTGTTTCCGGCCGCCATCTTGTTTCCGACCGCCATCTTTAATGACGTCAATTTTCGAAAAATTAAAAAAAAATTAAAAA
>PNEQ01108668.1:9728-39492 GCA_003012365.1 Medauroidea extradentata
CCAATTATGTATACTTCATTGTCATGTCTGTGACTTGCTGGCGGCTGTTATGAAACGCGTTTGACTACTGCAAGCCAGTAGTAAATAAGGAAATAATGCGAAGTGCTATCGCTTGCTACCTGCTTGTACGGTTATAAGCCAATAGATAATCGATTGTGGCCAGTGGGTGTATAGGACTGACAAGTCTAGGCTGCTGCCACATGAATCCGCGAAATTGACGTACCTCTAGTTATGTTGTTAATCTGAATAAGAGATGTTCAAATCCACGAAAACACACTCACTTCGCCTCGACGGGGTCAAAAGCTTGTCAGGAATTGCGGGACACGAAGGGCTAAGGAAAACTGAAGGAGAACACATTGAAACGTACTGGAACACAGCCAGTGTTGTTTTGTTCACTACTACCGTTATTTTCATACCTAAAACATAACTCTAGCTTTAAAATATCACTGGATACCTGCCTATATTTTCTTTACGTCTTCAGTTATTGTTAGTCTACATTAGAAAGCTAGCGTATGTCCCCTGCGCTGTTTTAACTGTTCCCTCACTCACAAAGTGTTCATATACATTGTTCTGCAAACTTTCGTGTTTTGTACTAAAAATGAGTAGACATTTGATATTGTTCATTTTTATTTCCTTGAGAAGCATCTTGTTTTTCTTTCTTAGAACACTAATTGTAGCTATAGTAGACAATGCAAACAATGTTTTTAAATTCCATGTCCTACTGCCATGCCAGAACTCTATAAATATAATTTCTGTTGTATAACTATTCAACGTTAGTACGATTGCTAGCACAATGAAACACTAATGGCCATACTAAATATTATTGTTTGTCTTTACTTTTTCCGAGGGATAACAGCCTTTAAAGCTATGTTATCTGGACGACATAAAGTCATTATAAATTACTGAGCCATAATACCTTTAAACGGACTTGGGAGTTGCTAAGCTCTCGAAAAAAAAAACTGGATTTGATATGAATAATTCGGTTCTAAGGAAAAGTCTAAAACTACTTGTATCTCTCAGCGTACTTTTTTCTTTTGCAAAACATCTGACATTTTTTAACAGTTTCGTACATAATGCTGTTCGAGTCAGTAGAAATGTTTACTATAAATGTTGTGAAAACTTTAATATCTAATACAAATATATCGTACAAAATGGGCTCTTGAAAATAATACATATAATTACATAAATTCTGCACTTGGTTGGTAGTTATTCGGAAAACCGTTATGATTCAAATTGGTTGATAAGGAAAATTTCTCAAGTTAAGTGATCCGCGTGATAGAATCTACGGTTCTACGAATGCTTAAACCTTATCTGTTCATCCGTTATATGTTGTTCCAGTGAGTAGCAGCCATTGTACGAACAGTCTTTGTTTGAACACAGGATAGATTCTAAGAAGCAGGTGGTTCAACTCACTAAAATTTCATATTCTTACAAATAAGTTGTAGCAAATATGAGAACATTCCGTTATAAAGCTTTCTATACCTGCCAGGATTTGGTACGAATTAGAGGCGGGTTTTCTGAGACACAACATATTATACTAAAACAAAAGTTTATTATTTTGTAGGAACCATTATCCTGCTAAACGAGCTATGAAATAATATATTTAAAAAGTATACAATAGTTTCTTCTTCCCTCTTACCAATTCTAGTTAAAATTTGTCATACGATTTGTTAAATATCTCATAGTACATTAAAATATCTATACGATCAATATTTGGAACATAAGTCTCAAACATCCAAGTCACGTGTGTAAACATGGTCTAATACCTTTTGTTGCCTGCTGAATTGATAGAAATATTTTTAAAATTTTTTGATACGTGACTAGAAATAACTATTTGTTCACGTAATGTACGTTTAAAAATAACAGATCCATAACGTTATACGTTCCAAAGTACAATACGTAGATACTTATTTGTGAAAATATAAAATCATCTTGGTTATTATTAGTTTATGAATAGAAAGAAATTACGAAGTCATTATTTGCATGAGAGTGATGTATTGTGCGAACACTGTATGTGTAAACTGATTTCCAAGGATCGGTATTCGTCAGATATTTTTTACTCAACTGAACGTTTCTTGAAAGTCATCTTATAAAATGTTTAAACCATAGTAAAACCAAAGTATTTTTTTTTAATTTTAGGCATTTGACGTTTTCATATAATAATTCTACGTTGGAAATAATTAGAAAAACATTTGACACCAAACCATTATATATGCAGACAAATTATAGTAACCGTATTTTCGTGAAAATAGTTTTTAATAGTGTGCAAGCAACTTCCTGTAGGCGGTATTTACGTAGCATAGTTAACACACTAAGTGCGGGAAGAAGAAAGAATATGTACGAAATAAGTAGTTTGAACGGCAATATACAAACTTCCTGCTCACAAACTAAGATGTTCCATACGTACATCTTGATATGTAATTCAGTCAGGTTTTACTAACAATATGAGCATGAAAAAATGATCTGAGCACTTGGCTAACTCATATTCCATCAAAGAGTTTGTTTTTATCTACCTGTTTAGATACCATATGATGACTCCCGCGTATAGCAAGCGTGTACGCTTCTTTTATGTCTATATATATATATATATATATATATATATATATATATATATATATATATAGGACAGCTATGTTGAAAGTTATAAAATTACTTTCCCCATTAACTGTGTTACGTAGTATTTTCAATACATTTGTGCTGAATTTTGCAGTCTTGCAAGTTATCGATTACGAAACTCTTAAATGGTTTGGATCTGTAAAGCTCTTGTAATACCACAAATCATAACCAGATTTTCGCGGATTAATAACAAGAAGTTACCAGCACAACTGATAAGCCTACTTTCCCCGAAGTGTGTGCAAATTAACCCTGAAAGTTTAGGTCGTTTACGTAAATTTAGGAATATAAAATAATAACATAAATTTAGACATGTTATAAACGAAATACACAAAAGTTATGTCAGCTTACAAGATAATGTATGGGTACCCGGTTTGATAAAATTCGGGATTTTTTTCTGAGATGCCGTTATACCCAAAAGAAAAAGTGGCTGCCGTTTTCCAAATATTATGACCAGAGGATGATCGAAACACACAAAAAATCCAGTCTACTTACTAAGCATAATATTCGTGACAAAATTAACGAATGTCGGAAAAATACTTCATCAAGTATGTCACGTTATGCTAAAAATATATAAATGGCCGGCATTATAAATATATAAACACATTTTTTATAAAACACACAAGTGACATATCTGTATGCCAAATAGTTAATGTGTTATAAGTTTAATAAAATTCGAAAAAAAAATTACACATACCTTCAAGATATATTAAATTATTCTAAAAAAAGTTTTAAAAATTTTAATATTAAGTGAAGGAAAAATTAATTAAAAGTAATGTCAACTTCTAAAGCTGTGTATGTGTAGCAAGATATTTAAGCATCGGAAAAAATAATTTCCTCAGTAATGTGAAACTTCAATAAAAAAAAACATTTATAGACATATAAACAGAGGAAAAATAAAACATACAAAAGTAAAGTCAACTTTTGAATTAGCAGAAATGTACTAAATTTGATAACATTTAAAATATATTTCCTTAGATATGATACATTATGCTAAAAGATAGAAAAAATGCCACCGTTTTGATAATATGAACCTAGGATGAACGAAATACGTAAAAGTTAAGTCAGCTTACTAAATAGTATATGTGTATGAAGATTAACAGACTTCGGCAAAATATTTCCTAAATATATCACATAATGCAAAAAATATGAAATGGCGGCACTATGAATGTATGAACACATGATAAATGAAATATACAAAAGTCAAGACAGTTATGAATGTAACATACGTGTACTAAATTTAATGAAATTCCACATTATGCTAAAATTATAAAAATGACTATTACTATGACTCTATGAACACAGGATAAACGAAATACGCGAAAGTTAAGTTACCTTTGTATACATTATATGTGTACCAAGGTTGATGAATTTCTGAAAACGGTTTCCTCAGATATTTTATAGTATTGCAAAAATATAAAAAATGGCCGCAAATACGAAAATACGAACACGGGACGAAAGCAATAAACAAGTCATGTCAGCTTTGTATGTAGTATATGTGTAACAAGTTTGATGAAATTATGAAAAAAACATTCCTAAGATATACTTAATTTAATGAAAATCGGAATAATATTTCCTAAGATATATAATAATATGCTTAATGTATGCACATGGCCGCCATTTTGGAAACATGAACATAGTATAGTTGAAATACGCAAAAGTAAAGCCAGGTCTGTATGTAGTATTTGTGTACCAAGTATAAAAAAAAAATTAAAATGTCATAATATGATATGATGTTTTATCGCGGGAGAACTTGATCCTTCGCTGAGTTTCAACGCACTTTCAGCTTATGAAAACATTACTGGCTTTCGCTTGTACGTGAAGCTGTTACCCTATTTGACTTGAACCAGTATGAAGCCCGCTCTTAAAAATGTTATGTCGGTTATTGGTCTGCAGACAGCTACGGAGTGTCAAACGTATATCATCCAATCATGCATGTTGCGAGAAAATACAGTGTTTTCAAGGGTATGTTGGTACAAACAATTTTCGCAATATACCGTTTTTGTTCATAATATGCTAAAAATATATAAATGTCCGCCAAAACGAAAATATGAACACAGGATAAAAGAAATACGTAAGAGTCAGTCAGGTTTGTGGGGCGAATACGTTTAACATGTTTGATGAAATTGTGAAAAATATTTCTTAAGATAAGTAACACTAAGCTAGAAATGTATAAATCTCCGGCATTTTGACAACACAAAAGTAGTATGATTGAAACACACTAAAGTACAGCGAGCTTTGTATGTATCATTTGTGTACCCCGTTTGATGAAATTCTAAAAAATATATTTTCAAATATATTATGTTATGCTAAAAATTTTAAAAAATTGTGTAGTTTTGAAACTATGTCTACTGTATGAACGAAATTCATAAAACACAATTAATCATATTATGGGTTTGTGTGTATCTAGTTTGATGAAATTTTAAAATACGATTTGTTAGATATAGAGCTTGATCAAAAAATGTTAAGCTAGACGCCATTTCGAAAATAAACTAGTCCATAAACGAAATGCAGCAGCGTTAAGTCAGGTTACCAAGAACTATATTTGTATAAAGTATTATGACATTCGGTCCACTGGGTCAAACGTTGTTAGAACACACACACGTCTACACAGACGCACACAAATACACACATATACAGGAAGGTGATCTCACCAAACTACATTTTCCTTCAGAAAGTAGGATAATAATATGATTATAATACCCAAAATTATTAGACAAAAATTCAATGTAAGATAAAATGTATAAAACTTAATTTGAACATGTATAATGTACCGCTCTATTTTTAGAAAGTTGCAAGAAAGCAGACATTTGTATCTACACTTAAATTTAATAAGCTTATTAAATGTGTACATATATTACATGAGTTACTAATTTCACAGTGTTCCAATAAGACAGTCACTCAACTAGAGTAGATTAATATTTTGACAGAGTCGGGCGAAAGGTTTCTTTAAATCGATGTTTAATAAAATTTAGAAGCACTCACTGCGATTGCTTATCATACAAATCAATAGTAATCATATTAAGTAACTCGCTTTTTAACTCTATAAGGAATATTGAAATATATTTCAGTGAAAGTCAGTATTTGTCGGCTGTGGCAAACGAACTGGAGGTACATTCTTTCGCATACAGATGGAAAGCGTATACAAAATATTTCGTCTGACATTTAAAATTTTCTTTTGTATTTTGTTTCGAAAGCACTAAGTTTTTGACGTGCCTTTTGGTGACATCTTCTGTACTACGAAGAAGAACTGGAGTTGCAATGAAGATATTCGAACCTCCAAGGAGTATATCAGCAGCCGTAAAACCTTTATGTTTAGTTTTAAAAGTGTTTGGGTTGATGCCAATCAAAGATCATCAAAGCGACGGATTTCAACTTTACAGGACGCGCATTGGAGGTACATTACAGTCTCTTACTTACATAACTGCTGTAATTGTGCTTGGACCGTATTACTTTAGTAAAATAAAAATCCCACAGAGAGAAATAAAAATTCAAGACAAAGTAGTTTTCTGGCTTTGTTCGGTGATTGCCATTACATGGACATTAACTACCTTGGTCACTTGCTCCAGCTCTCGACTTAGAGAGATCATAAGAAGAATTCATCGCATATCTCAAGTGCTTCATGACACATCCTGGATAAACTACCAACATATGAGGGCATTTCTGTTGATTCAGTTGTGTTTAACATTACTGTACAATTGCACAGTTAACTTTATGTACAATCAGGACCGCAGTTACAAACTCTGGTCTATATTAGAATGTTTGATTGATTTGATCACAGTCATTGGTATCTTGCTATATTTAAACATAATACTTATTTTAGGAAAATGCGTGGACCATTTAAACACAGAAATTGTGTGCGTTTCTCAGAAAGATTCTCTTCAAGGAGATAAAACACATGAATCGACTTCTGTAAGGTCTACAGGAAACAGTGTACTCGCTCACACAAGCAGAGTTTTTCCTCTAAACCCAGTACGTGAAACTACAGCACTCAGAAATCAAGGAACTGCTTGTGACATGACTGCAATAAAACTGAGGAACTTAAGAGAGACATATTGCTATTTAGACGAAACTATGCTGCTGGTTGATCGCACGTTTGATTTTCAAATTATAGTCGCTTTGATATCCAGTATCATCTACATTATGTTTGTAGTCAACTCGGTAATTTCAAAATTGGCAGTGAAAACACAGATAACGGCAGATATTGATGTACAACACGAGGTCTGTCAGTTGATATTTTCAGTGGAGTATTTCACAGTTATCATACTTGCTACATTCTTGCCGCAACATGTAACTGACAAGAGAGTGAAGACAATATCTCTGCTACAGAAGTTAAGTCTCGACAGAACTCTCAGTACAGCTGCCATGATGGAGCAGCAGATATTATCCCAGCAGTTGTCTGAGAGGTGTGTTGTTTTCAGCGCCTGGGGGTTCTTCAGCCTGGATCGTCGTACCTTCTTCACATTACTAGGCTACATGGCATCTTATGCAGTTCTGCTAGTGCAACTTCGTTGAGGGAATATTATGAATAAGGACTTCAATTACTGTTATGTTGATTTTCATTACAGTTTTTATCGTCCTACTTTTGTAACACATCTAACGGGATAATTATGTAGTGTGTACCAGGTGTTTCTGCAAACATTCCTATCACTTTGTCATTCGTGGGGATCATTCATTTTCTGCGAAAAGTTTTTTCACTAACTTATTTCTATGTATCTGTATTTCTGCTTCATGACCGGTGATAAGATATTTTTAAAACGCTTTTGAAAGTCTATGATTTTACTAATACTTTCTGCATAAAGTACAGATAAAATGGTTGACTGGTATGAGAACGTTGAGACTGTTAAATCTTCTACAAAAATTACGCCCATGATTACTCGAGCAAAGTTACGATACATATGTCTCCGTCTCTGACGGAAAAGTATACATATACAAGGTTTGCAGGTATCGTTGTAGCTTTCTTGAGTATAGTACCGGAATCGTAGGATCTGGACAACTGTGTGTATAATAATTTCAACAAATTAACAAATAACAAGTTTTCAGTATATTGTTGAGATTAACAGGATTGCTTCTTACTAAGTTACTAAGTCAGGTTTTTTATAGCAATGTAGTTGACTAGATTCTCGACACTCACAATTTCGACCAGTAATAAACGTTGTAAGCTTCAGTATGTATCCTATGTGCTGAGAGCCAATATAAGAGATGGTTAGTGGAAGTATACAGGACACATTTGTATATCTCACCAAGGCGGTCCGGATTTGATTCCCGGCGGGGTCTATTCCCGGTTTTTCACCATTGGGATTCGTGCTGGACGATGCCGTTGGCCGGGGTGTTTTCTCGGGATCTCCAGTTTCCCCCGCCCCCTCATTCCGGCGCTGCTCCATACTCACCTCATGTCACCCCTAATCAGAGCTTAAACCCTAGATTTTAAGTGCTGACCAAAATCTATTTTCGTCGTGAGATGGATGCCTAGAGGGACGTATTTCGTGCCTTCTATGCCTACACTGTAAAAAAAACTTCCTAAAATGTTATGAAGTAATTAACGTAAACGCAGTATGGGACAGTTACCATACTTCCGCCTTGTAAATATGCAAACTTTTATATTTGTTACAATGCAATTCTGGTAACTTCAGTATACATTTGCCTGTTTTATAAAGTAGTTTATGAGTGCTACCATGGATGACCGGGAAACAATTCTACCATACCTGCTTTCTTAGCGCTCCTATGCGCACGTGCGGCAAATTTACGAAACTATTTTTACAGCGTAGAAGATCGGAGAGCTAAGGGTGAAACTTCATTCCTCATCCTTGCCTCTAAGCGCGAGTCATAGAACGGCAGTGTAATTATCCCACCGATAATTTTAAGACATTCAGTGGTACACAATAATTTTATGACGAAAAAATAAATAGAAAGGCCGTATTCCAATTTATCTGGTACTGACCCTTCACTAGTTTCGTACCCTTGAAAACGTTACGTCTCTCAATGCTTGTTCTCATTCGGGCGAGGGGCACGAAATCATCCTTAATTAATTTTTTTAACTAAGAGTAAGCGTGACGTCCCCCTGCGCACTTTGCTGAGATTTCCAACAGACGACTTTTTGAACTGTTAACGGGATTTCTTTGTTTATTATGTGTGATCGCATGAGAACTGTATACAAACGTTTAACGAAATAGCAACCAATACCATCAAGTTCATGTTTAATTTTTTTGTAACGTGCGCGAAGACATTCATTAAAAAATTTTAAAACGCTCGTTATCTAAGCGTCGTTAAATCAATAAATAAAATTGTTTTAACCATTGTCACTGTACCGAGTTTATTCCCGCCATTTGTTCAGTGTAGGCCTATATTTAAAAATCTAGCTAAATTGATTTTAGTAATTACTAAGCATTTTACTCGGTTTCATACACAAACATTATAGAAATCTTAGTAATTCTATCACGAAATGTATGTTATAAAACTGTTGAATGGCAGAATTGTTGACTGCATTTATACATGTGCAATATAGGATACATTCTTAATATGAATTTAGGATGTTCAAATCCATAAAACACACTGCGCCTCGACGGGGTCAAGTATTCGTTAGGAATAATGGGAAGGAATTATGGGATAGAAAGATCTAAAGGGTAAGTGAACAAAGGCACATTGCAACGAGTTGGAAAACAGCCAGTATTTTTTTTTTGTACACGACCACCATTACTTTCATACCTAAATGAAGCAAAAAAAAAAAAAAAATTTTTGGACAATTCAAACGCAAGAAAGCAAGTTTTATAATATTACTGGATATCTTCCTATATTTTCTTAATGATGTAACACGCCCCAAAAGTTCGCCACGGCAATTAATTAGAATAAATGCAATAATTGTTGCTGAACTGTTATAATTTTCAGACGAAATCACAGATATGTCTTGCGACTGTTCTTTCTTCTCGCCATCACGTAAGGATGACGATGAAATAACTTCCATCAAGCATTTATCAGTGTACCAGATATTATAGGAAAAAGCAGAAACTTAGGTACTTTGTTTAAACGAGCCGGTGCATGGCGAGCGTCCAGGTCTTCTCGAAAACGCCGATAGAGTTTACCCCCTTACGTGCGGACGAGAGTGGAGAATAGTCAGCCTGTAATTCTAACGTGACGATGTAAACAGAACATTAATCATGATGTCAGTAAGTTTAGGTAGTAAGAAAATAATTTAGTGTAAATGTCGGAGTATAGCCGAAATAAATGGAATAATTGTGCAATAAATACGGCGATAGCAAGGAGTTGCTGTCCTCGAGGGGCGGAAGATGGCTCCTGATTGGCCCAACTGAACCAAAGCCTGCGGAGCAAGTGGCGGGGGTTTTGGCGCCAATCAGGAGCAAAGCGGGAGTCCGTTAAATGTTTTGAGGTAGACGTGATTGAGCCGCGGAAGACGGCGCACCGGGGTGCTGCCGCCGGACGTCGTCGGTTTAGGCGTCGAGACGCCTTTGAGCAGAGAGACAGATGTCGACGAGCCGCAAAGTACGGTGGGCAAGAGTGTCATCGTTAGGCGTCGATTCAGACGTCGAAATGCCTTTAAGTAGAGATATCGTGTATTCAAAAACGTCCCAGTTAGCTTGGTAGACAGCTGATGGTGCCCCCGCTTACGTGACCTTCGACGACGAGATTAATAGACGAAAAATCCTTAAGAGTCATACCGACAAAGCTAGAATAGTAACGGTCCGCCAGGAGAGGGCAGTAACGACGTGATACCCGGGAAAACAGATCATAGCGCCTTATTTATTACTACATTCGAACACCAGAACTTTATTAACAATTGTTCAATAAAAAGCAGCGCACCGCAACGTCTTCAATTATTGTTATAGGTTACATTAAAATGCTGGTGTATGTTCCCTCTTGGGTCGTTCGTGACCAACCCTAGTCTCCCGCCTTTCTCTGCGATGTCTTATCAAATAGTTCACTCACACGCAAAGTGTTCACATACTTTGTTCTGCAAACTTTAATGTTTGGATCTAAGAATGAGTACACATTTCATATTGTTCTTTTTCTATACTTGAGTTGGGTCTATGTTTTTTCTTAGAATACTAACAGCAACTATGGACAATAGATGATACTAACTATATTATATTAAAATCCAGTGTTCTACTGTCATGTCAGTATTCTGTAAATATATATTTCCACTGTACAACTATTAAACTCTGTACGATTGCTAGCACAATGAAACACTGATGAACAAATATTTTTTTTGCGTCTTCCTTTTTTCCGAGGGATAACAACCTTTACAGTTATCTTATCTGGACGGTATAAAGTCATCATATTCCTGAAAGCCACAATACCTTGTAGCGGGCATGGGATAGTTCAGCTCTGAACAAAACTGGACTAAGGAAGAGATGTGAAACGACTCGTTATTATCAGTGTCTTTTAGTCAAATGGTTGAATTTTTGAACAGTTTTGTACATAATGCATTCCAAGTCAGTATACTTGTTTACGAGAAATGATGATAAACCTTTGATTTCTTGTTCAAATATATCGTACTAAATGGCCGCTTAAAGCTAATACACGTAAGTACAAAATGTAAATAGTTAATAGTTTTTCGGAAAACAGTTATGATTAAAATTGGTTGATAAGGACAATTTTGCGAGTAAATGACCTGCACGATAGAATGTGTCGTTTTGCGTATTCTCAAGCCTTATATTTTCGTTCACAGTCTGTTGTTCCAGCTAATGATCGAGTTAAAAATAGGATGGTGGATATTAACAAGGAGTTTGTTCAACTCACTCCATGTTTATTTTACTACTATTAAGTTGAAACCACGGTCTATGAAGGTAGAGGTCTTGACACTGAGGAATAAATTGTGACTCCCTTTTTGTCGCCGAGCGCTAGTAGTAATTTGACGGAATATTTGCCTTGTTTTATCTCTGGCTTAGCTTAAAATGTGAAGTTATCGGAAATTATGTGTATTGGGTAGAAGAAAAAAATTGAAATATATTTTTTTGGAACACATTTTTATTAAAATCATAACATTTAGTTTTTCGATCTTTCACATGTAGGCACACATTGCAACGATTCTAAAAATTTGTAGGGCAGGAAATAATATATTTCGGTCCGAATATGATTTCTAAAACAGTAGTACATGATATTTTTTTTTTCAGACGACGTATATGAACAGTTCTACACGTGCGAATGCATTTATGGACATTAAACAAATATCTACTACATCAGCGTACCGTATTAACACAAGTTTATATAAATAACTGCGAAATATTAACGTCGCCAGATGTAAACAAGACAAATCTTTCACCAAATTACTACTAGCGCTGGGCGACAAAAAAGGGCCACTTTCTCTTGCTGGAGAGTATAGGCAGTGTCAAGACCTCTTATCTTAGACCGTGGTTGAAACTAATTTGAGAACATTCCCAGTTTTTCATAGATACCAGAATTTTGTGCATATTAAAGGCGCAATTTCCGAGACACTTCATAATGTAGGAGTCATATCCTGCGAAACGAACTACAAAATATCACATTTACATTGAAGACAATAGTTTCTCGTTCCCTCATACCAATTTTGGGAAAACTTGTCAACGATTTCTTAAATATCTTATATTACCTTAAAATATCTATACTGTCTACATTTGGAAAATATGTCTCAAACTTCCCAGTCAGATGAGTAAACACAGCCTTATGCATTTTTTGCCTTCTAAATTGATATAAATCTATTCAGTGTTTACCGAGATATGAATAAAAATATTCATTTTTCATGTATGCTCTTTTTATAAAGTAACAGATTAATTCATAACATTATACGTTTCAGGGATAAATGTTTATGAAAGTATAAAATTATCTTGGTTATAAGTATGAACAGTAAAAATTTGCGAAGTTCTTATTTGTATGAGAACTTTCGTGTTATATGAGTACACTGATTTCCAAGGATCGGTATTTGTCACATAAATTTTACTCAATTGAAATTTTCTTGAATTGCGTCCTCATAAATATATATTAACTATAGAAAAACCAATTCATCTTTTCAGTTTCGAGCATTTGACAGTTTCATATACGGATTCTAGTTTAAAAATACATAGGAAAACATTTGGACTCAAACTATTATCATAGTCGCTGAAAATTTGCAATAACTGTGTTTTCGTGAACGTTGTTTAACAGTGTGCAAGCATCTTCGTGTAGACGGTAATTAAGTAGCATAGTAACACACGAACAGTAGGAAGAAATGAATGTAGCTTAGCTAATTAAATTATTTTGATTAGTAATTTACAAACTTCCTGCTCACGAACTACGATGTTCCATACGTACAAAATATGTAAGTCAGTCAGCTTTGCTCACAATATGAGCATAAAAAATTAATCTGAGCACTTGGCTAACACTCATTCCATCAAAGAAATAGTTTTTTTAAGTGTCTTTTTTAATACAATAAGACTTCTGCTTATGGTATGCGCGAACACTTTTTTTGTCAGTCAGGATGTGACAGCTCTGTTGAAAGAATTGAAAATACTAATTTCATTAACTTTATTGCGTACTGTGTTTTCAGAAAACCTGTGCTAAATTTCATACTCCTACAAGTTATCCAGTACGAAATTCTTAAATATTATTTGTTTTTGTAAAGTGTTTGTACGTCTCACTCACCATAAACAGATTTTTACAGTTTCATAATAACATAATAGCAATACATAAGATTATTAAAAATAAAATACACTAATGTACTAAAGTTTAAATGTATTAAACCTAATTTAGGCAATTATTGCGAATGTATTATTAGTAAATTACAGGAATGTAGAAATTTTATATCTGCATGTCAATTTAACGGGCTTATTAAATCCATGTGTATTACATAAATTATTCAGTTTACAGTGCTCGCAATAAGAAAATTATGTCAATAGTAGGTCAAAGCTTTGTCGAAATCGGATACAATTAATTTACTGACGGTGACGGACAAAATATATTTTAATCGATGTTTAATTAATTTAGGAAGCACTCAGTACGATTGCTTTTCGTACAAATCAATGCTAATCCTATTAAGGAACTCATACATATACTATATATGACTTAATAAATTTCATTTCAGAGATGTTATTGTTGGCTGTGGTAACAGAACTGGAGGTACATGTTACGTATACAGATGGAAAGCGTGTACAATATACTGTAATTCCTCCGGTAACTAAAATTTTCTTTTGTGTATTGTTTTGAAAACAATAAGTTTGTATGTGACATCAGGTTATATATTCTGTACTGCGAGGAAAAATTTTTAACCAAATGCCTACTTAGTTATTCGAACAGAATAGGTCAATATTCCCTTCTACAGTATTAGGCCTACTTGCATGCAATATTTGGCAGTACTAAGTGCAGTAGTTTTCTAATTTAAATGTACAATCTTAATTTTTAATATATTCATTCTTCGCAAAAAAAAAAAAAGCCCCTCAAAAGAGTCAATGTTTTATGACATTTTATGCATTTAGTAACCCTTTCTGCACGAAGTTCGGTTGAAAATGGTCTAATGGTATCGTAAAGCTGAAACAGTCAACTATTCTACAGTAATTGTGCCAGAGCATTATTTGGGCAAATGTTCGATAGAAATTCCTCCGACTCTGAAGAAATATTTTTCATACACAAAGGTTGCAAGAATCAGTCTAGTCTAGTGCCGAAACTCTGCAGCTAAGTCAATAATAAATTCAGTAAATGAATTAATAAAAGCCTTTGGTACATTGTTTGAACGAACTTGATTGTTTCTTAATCTGGTCGCATTATTTCTGGTACAAAATGGCTGTCAAGTGATAAAGCGTGTAAATAATAACTGTTGTGATTGAATAGATCTGGTAAAAGTGATAGAAATATTTGATTGTTTGCCGAGATATGAACAGAAATATGTATTTATTCATGCAAACTACTTTTAGACAGAAGCATATCCATATCATTATACATTCCTAAATTAAGTGCTTAGTTACTTTCTTGTCAAAATACAAAGACTTTTTGGTCGTAAGTATGGATAGCAATAATTTAAGAAGTTTATATTTGTATGGCAGCTAATACTACATTGTGCTTTCTCTCTCCTTCTACAAACTTATATAAGAAATTATATTTCGTAATGACTAGAAAATCATATAGAATTAAACGACTATCATACCTTCAGACAATATTTAGCACTGCTTTTGTGAAGGTTGTTCAACACTGTGCAAGAATCTTCTCATAGACGGTATTTACGTAGCACAGCTAAAGCACGATCTTTAGTAAGATGATGAATGTTTCTTCACGAAATGAAGCAGTTTGAGAGATGTATTACAAACTGAGCTGTTGCAGGCATATATCTCAAACGGCAGTCAAGTCGCTATGGTCTGCCTCACAATATGAGCATGATAAATTGATGCGAGTACCTGGATAACATTTTTTCCAGGCAATTCTGAAGTTCTCTACTTCTTAAATACAATATAATAACTTCCGCTTATGCCATGTATACGTTTATTTTATGTCAGTCTAGATATGACAGTTTACTTAAAGTACTCCATTAACTATTTTGCTTACTGTATTTTTAATATGCTTGCGTTCAACTTCGCAATCCATTAAGTTAACGACTACCACACCTTAAAATATTACTGAAATTTACGTAGTTTTTGGAATATCACTCTTCATATCCATATTTATATAGTTTTATGATAAGTTAATTATTTTGCAGAACATTCAGGACATGAAATACATAAAACAGTTAATATCAATAATGTATTAACACTAATTTTATAAAATGTTTCAAATGTCTTATTTGAAATTCCAGGTAAGCTGAATGTGTAATCATGGCAATACTGAAACAGGGGAAAAAATTGTTAAATTATATTTGTATCCACTCTTCAGTTTAATGAGCGTATCAAATAGTTGGATATGGCATGAGTTCTTGATTTTACAATGTTAGCAAAAGGAAATTAGCGTATTGCAATAGTAGGTCAAAGCTTCGTTGACGTTGGATAAAACATTGACAGTGACAATTTTCTAAAGTTATGTTTTATTTATTTAGCAAGCACTCATTGTGATTGCTTCTCCAAACAAATCAATAATAATTCCATTAAGGCACTCGTACATTAACTCTATATGGAGTATCGAATTTTATTTCAACGGAGTTAAGTTCTTGTAGGCTCAGGCAACAGAACTGGCGGCACACTTTAACGCATAATAGTGGAATGCGTGCACAAGATAACTCTGACATTTAGAATTTTCTTTTGTGGTCAAGTTACAAAACGTTAAATCATTAACATTACTTAAAGTAATATATTCGGTAATACGAAGAAAAACTGAAGTTGCAATGAAGATATTCGAACCTCCAAGGAGTATATCATCAGCCGCAAAACCTTTATGTGTCGCTTTAAAAATATTTGGATTGATGCCAATCAAAGATCTTCGAAGCGACGAATTTCATCATTACAGAACTCGCATTGGAGGTACAGTACAATCTATTATTTACATAATTGTTGTAATTGTAGTAGGACCATATTACTTTAAAAGAATAAAATATCCAGAGGAGGAAACAAAAACTATAGACAAAGTTGTTTCCTGGCTTGATGTGGTAATTGGAATTGTATGGACCATAACTACCTTGGTCTCATGCACCAGCTCTCGACTTAGGGATATCATAAGAAGAATTAATCACATAGATCAAGCGCTTCACGCCACACCCTGGGTCAACTACCAACATGTGCGGGTATTTATGTTGATTCAGTTGAGTTTCACAATACTATACAGTGGCACAATTTACTTCATCTTTATCTACACTCAGGACCGCAACATCAAGATCTGGCCAATATTTGAATTGTGGATTGATTTGATCACGATGATAGGTTTATTGCTATATCTAGACATAATTCTTATTTTAGGAAAGGGCGTAGATAATTTAAACACAGAAATTGAAGGTGTTTGTCCCCAATATTCCATTCAAGATCATGCTCTTGAATCGACATCTGTAAGGTCTACAGGACACAGTGTACTCGCTCACACAAGCAGAGATTATCATCTAAACCCAGTACGTCAAATTACAGTACACAGTATACAAGGAACTGCTTGTGACATGACTGCATTAAAGCTTAGGGACTTGAGAGAGACGTACTACTACTTGGACGAAACTATGTTGATTGTGGATTACACATTTGGTTTTCAAATTATGGTCACTTTGATATCCAGCATTATCTTCGTTATGTATGAAGTCAATTCTGTAATTTCAACTATGGCAGGGTACACACTGATGACTGATATTAATGTACCCCGGGCAGTCACTGGGTTAATGTATCTTGTGGAGTTCTCCACAGTTATCATAATTGCTACATTATTGCCGCAACATGTAACTGACAAGAGAGTGAAGACAATATCTCTACTACAGAAGATAAGTCTTGACAGAACTCTCAGTACAGCCGCCATGATGGAGCAGCAGACATTTTTCCAGCAGTTGTCCGAGAGGTGTGTTGTTTTCAGCGCCTGGGGGTTCTTCAGCCTGGATCGTCGTACTTTATTCACATTATTAGGCTACCTGGCTTCTTATGCAGTTCTGCTAGTGCAGCTACACTGAGGATACATGTACTGTGAGTTTTACAATCATTATCATTTTTAGATCCTGCGATTTTTGTTGAAACGAATTATGAAACATTTTGTTTCAGTGTCTCATGTTCACTTCTGCAGCACAGCTTCAAGTTTATTGGCAGCGTGTATTTGAGTAGAAGCGTAGCCCATTTGACTGAGATAATGAGAATAAGGTAACTGTGACACCATGCGTTATTTATTCAATTGTAGATCTCTAAGACGTTAAGAGTAAACTAGAGCCAATTATATACAATGATGCACAACTGCAGTTTTGTACGTGAAGAATAAAAAATAGTTGCATATTTTTGGCTATAAAAATCACTGGCTGTAGCTATTATCATTTTCAAATTAAAAATATGTTCCTGTACATCATTTTTAAATTAAAAATATGTTCCTGTCACTTTTGTTGCACATCTGCCGGGGCTATTTATTATGTTGTATATATTGGGTGTGACTCAAAATTTAGGAATATGAATTATTACAGTTTAATAGTAGCCTAACGTTACAGATTGCTATATTTAGTGTTGAGATTAATTAAACCCACTCTTAGGCCTACCTAGTAAGTGTAAAGCCTCACCCAAATACAACTAATATTTGTAATTATAATTTAACTTTAAATATGGTTTACTGCACACACACAATTATTTCGCTTCTTCGTTATAGGAATAATATATTATGTTTGTTCCAGTTTAGTGTTATGTACTATCACCAAATATTTACGTTCTCAATGCTTAGTAATATTTATCCTAGCTCTTCATTTTTGTGTTGGCTTTGGAGAATTTGTTACGAAATTTTGAAATATAGGCTTTGTTAGAAGCTTCTCTCCAAGAATTATCACCATTTTGCAGCAGTCTTGATTTTGATAAAATCATATAATGAATGTCTCTAGTTCAATTGTAAAATATATAAATTTTAAATTTATAATTTTTTTGCCTGTGACATATTTATCTGCTTGCTTGAATAAATGTATTCAAAAGGATTGTTGCACTTTATATTTATATTCATTAAAACAAAATTATAACATTACGTGGGTAATGGCGAAGTTATGTTGCAATGAAAACATATGTGTTATTGTCGTTGTTATTTATAAAAAAATTAAAATGGGTTTATTATATTCATGTTGCACTTCCTCTTTGTGTATAAACATAAGATGAAATAGCGCAGTGGATAAAACGTTAGGTATTTTATGCTGGAAGTTTAACATTTTTTAGCTTATCACTTGTGAAGAAAGTTATTTTTTAAGTTCCCAATAATGTATCCAGCTGTCTTAATTGTAAAACGTGTAAATTGTTAAATTAACACATTATATTTCTGATCTTGAAAGAACTGTGCAATGGGAGTGCATGACTGGATTCAGTTTCTTGGACGTACTCCATTGCAAATTGAACGACTGTCAAAGAAAACTAAACAAATAAAAGAAAACCATAAAATAAGCAGAGTATGCTTAGTCGCACTCGTGTTCCTGAACCCTGTGTGTCTACCTGATGACGGGAACAGATTCCAGTTCCCGAAACGTCGTAACACTGTCTGTTTGGAAAACTACTGTGTCTTGTTTCGTCTCTTCGTTGTGTCGTTTGTCTTTCCTGTATACGTCTGTTACCTGTTGCGTTTTGTCTCGTCTATTTGTCGTGTCTTTTTGTTATTTTTCTGTTCGTGTCTGATATTTGTTGTGTTTTTTGTTTCATCTCATCGTTGTGTCGCATGTTACTTGGTTTTTTACTTTATTTGTTATTATTTTCATTTATTATCTGTTTGTTCCTTGTTTCTATTTGACCCGATTCCATTTTGGAATTTATTGTTGTGTATGTATCTTGCTGACTAAGCATACTCTGCTTATATAGTGGTTTTCTTTTATTTGTTTAGTTTTCTTTGACAGTCGTTCAATTTGCAATGGAGTACGTCCAAGAAACTGAATCCAGTCACATTATATTTCTGTTACATATTTATCTACCTGCAGAAATTGACACATTACTGTAAAATATTACATCATATTAATAAAGAATTGTACACATGTATAGTTAACAAGTTTTGAATTATAAAGGTAAATATTTAACTATACATTGCTTTCTTAAAAATGTCAGCCAAAATATGATACGTGTCAGTATAGATCGCATGCCTGTTTTTTTTTTTTTTTTCATAGCACATAGTAAAAATGAATACGCTATATGGTATATCCAATATTACCAAAATAACAACACGGCCCAAAATTTAAAGTTAAATAAGTTTAAAGTAATGAAAACAATTTAAACCCAACAAATGCCTATCTTAGTTATTTGAATAGAATAGGTCAATATTCTTTTCTACAGTATTACTTGCATGCAATATTTGGCAGCACTAAGTGTGATAGTTTTCTCTGGAGACATTCCTCGCAAAAAATACATACATAATACTCTCAAAAGAGTCAATTTTTTATGACATTTTATGCAATAAGTAACTCTTTCTGCAAAAAGTTCGGTTAAAAATGTTCTTATGGTATGGTAAAGCTGAAGCAGTCAACTCTTCTACAATAATTATGCCCGAGTATTATTTGGGCAAAGATTTGATACAAATTCTTCCGACTCTGAAAAAAAAACTATACAAAGTTTACGAGTAACTTGGTAACATCCTTCAGTCTCGTAACTAAACTCTGCAGCTGTGTCAAAAATAATTTCAGTACGTGAATGAGTAAATTGTACATTGTTGGAACAAACAGAATTGCTTCTTAATCTGGTTGCTTTATATGGAACGTAATGGCCGCCAAGTGATAATGCATGTAATTAATATCTGTTATTGTTGAATAGCTCTGCTGAAATTGATAGAAATCATGTGAGTATGTACCAAGATGTGACCAGACGTATTTATTTTTATGTAAGCTACTTTTACACAAAATCAGATCCATATCATTATACATTCCTAAATTGAGTTCTTAGAAACTTTCTGGTCAAAATATAAAATCTTATTGGTTATAAGTATTGACATTAATAACTACGGCAGTCAATATTTGTTGACAGCTAATATTGCATTGTGAATTAACTCTCCTAGTATAAATTTATATAAGGTATCGTATTTCGTAATGACTCGAAAATCATATAGAATAGAACGATTATCATAGCTTCTGACAATATACAGCCTTCTTTTTGTAAAGGTTGTTTAACAGTGTGCAAGGATATGTTCACAGACAGTATGTAACATCTAAAAAATAGTTTGTAAATTTGCCACACGTGTGTATAGGAGCGCTAAGAAAGTAGTTATGGTAGAATAGTTTCCCAGACATCCATAGTAACACTCATAAACCTTTTTATAAAACAGTCAAATATGTACTAAAGTTACCAGACTTGTATTGTGGCAACTGTAAAGGTTCGCATATTTACAAGACGGAAGTATGGTAACTGTACCATACTGCGTCTGGGATAATAACTTCCTAAACATTTAAGGAGTATTTTTTTACTGTGTACGTAGCACAGCTAACACACTACCTGAAGTAAGATAATGAATGTATCTTTACGTAATATAGCAGTTTGAGATGTTTATTACAAACAGAGCTGTTGTTGCAAACATATATCTCGAACGGTAGTTAAGTCAGTATGGTCTATGCTCACAATATGAGCATGATCACTGGGATAACACATATTCCACAATGAATTATTCTCAAACAGTTTTGAAATTTATCTACCTGTTTAAATACAATGTAATGACTCCCGCTTATGTCATGTGCATGATATTTTTACGTCAGTCTAGATATGACAGTTTACTTAAAGTTCACTATTAACTGTTTTGCTCACTGTATTTTTAATATGCTTGCGTTGAACTTCACAATACTTAACTTAACGACACTGCACCTTTAAATATTTTTTGTAGTTTTTTTAATATCGCTCTTTATAACCAGATTTTTTATACTTTTATAATAAACAAATTATTTTCAGAGAAAATCTCAAGACGTGAAATACATAACAATATTAGATATAAAAACTGTATTAAACTTAATTTTAGAAAATATTGCAAATCATTTATTAGAAATTGCAGTTAGTCAGAAGATGTGGTTATTACATGATAATTGTGTAACAGAGAAAAAAGTATTAAATTATTTTTGTATCTACACTTATGATTAATGAGGGTATCAAATTGTTTAGTATGGTATGTATTCTTGATTATACAATGTTAGCAAATAGGTAATTAGCATAATGCATTAGTATGCCAAAACTTCGTTGACGTTGGATAGAACTAAATATTGACAGCGACAAAAAAATCTTTTTTAAAATGATGTTCTATTTGCTCAGCAAGCACTCATTGTGATTGCTTCTCCAAAAAAATCAATAGCAATTCCATTAAGGCATTCATACATAACCTCTATATGGAATATTGCATTTTAGTTCAATGAAGTTAAGTACTTATTCGCTGAGGCAACAGAACTAGTCGCACACTTTAACGCGTAATGCTGA
Source organism: Medauroidea extradentata (assembly GCA_003012365.1). Classification (NCBI taxonomy): domain Eukaryota; kingdom Metazoa; phylum Arthropoda; class Insecta; order Phasmatodea; family Phasmatidae; genus Medauroidea; species Medauroidea extradentata. Next base: position 31,295 of record PNEQ01108668.1, read on the forward strand.
AGAGCGTGCACTAGATAACTCTGGCATTTAAAATTTTATTTTGTGGTTAATTTACAATGCGTTAAGTCATTAACATTTCTTAAAGTAACATATTCGGTAATACGAAGAAAAACTGAAGTTGCAATGAAGATATTCGAACCTCCAAGGAGTATATCATCAGCCGCAAAACCTTTATGTGTAGCTTTAAAAATATTTGGGTTGATGCCAATCAAAGATCTTCGAAGTGACGGATTTCATCATTACAGAACGCGCATTGGAGGTACAGTACAGTCTCTTATTTACATAACTGTTTTAATTGTACTAGGGCCATATTACTTTAAAAGAATAAAATATCCAGAGGGGGAAATAAAAATTACAGACAAAATTGTTTCCTGGCTTGACGTGGTATTTGGCATTGTATGGACCATAACTACCTTGGTCTCCTGCACCAGCTCTCGACTTAGGGATATCATAAGAAGAATTAATCACATAGATCAAGCGATTCACGCCACACCCTGGGTCAACTACCAACATGTGCGGGCATTTTTGTTGATTCAGTTGTGTTTCACAATACTATACAGTGGCACAATTTACTTCATCTTTATCTACACTCAGGACCGCAACATCGAGATCTGGCCAATATTTGAATTGTGGATTGATTTGATCACGATGTTAGGTTTCTGGCTATATTTAGACATAATTATTATTTTAGGAAAAGGTGTGGATCATTTAAACTCAGAAATTGAAGGTGTTTGCCCGCAAAATTCCCTTCAAGGTCATACATGTGAATCGACATCTGTAAGATCTACAGGAAACAGTGTACTCGCTCACACAAGCAGTGTTTATTCTCTAAACCCAGTACGGCAAACTACAGTACACAGTATACAAGGAACTGCCTGTGACAAGACTACATTGAAGTTGAGGAACTTGAGAGAGACGTACTACTACTTGGACGAAACTATGTTAATGATTGAATGCACGTTTGATTTTCAAATTATAGTCACTTTGATATCCAGCATTATCTTCGTTATGTTTGTAGTCAACTGGGCTATTTCAACGATAGCAGTGAACACACAGATGATTGATATTAATGTACCACAGGCAGTCACTGGGTTAATGTTCTCTGTGGAGTTCTCCACAGTTATCATTCTTGCGACCTTCTTGCCGCAACATGTAACTGACAAGAGAGTGAAGACAATCTCCCTGCTACAGAAGTTAAGTCTCGACAGAACTCTCAGTCCAGCCGCCATGATGGAGCAGCAGATATTTTCCCAGCAGTTGTCTGAGAGGTGTGTTGTTTTCAGTGCCTGGGGGTTCTTCAGCCTGGACCGTCGTACCTTCTTCACATTATTAGGCTACCTGGCATCTTACGCAGTTCTGTTAGTGCAGCTACGCTGAGGGTAGATGTGAAATGAAATTCACAATCATTATAATTTTTGTAGCCTGCGAGTTTTGTTGAAAAGGATTATGCAACATTTTTGTTTCACTTTCTTAGTTTCACTTCTGCAACACAGTTTCATAGTTATTGACAGTGTATATTTGAGTAGAGGCGTAGCCCATTTGACTCAGATAATAAGAATAACGTATCTGCGACACTACACATTACTGATTCGAGAATAGATACTCAAAATGCTGAGATTTAAACACAGCCAATCTCAGACCGTGAAGCAGAGTTGCAGTTTTGCACGTGAAGCATTAAATAATATTGCATAGTTTTTGTACAAAAAATAATTTGTTGTAGTTATTATTATTTTTAATTAAAAATATTTTCCTGTTAATTTTGTGATACATCAACCGGGACTACTACTATGTGGTATATATTGGGTGTATCTACCAAAATTTATGAATATGCACTATTAGAGACCTGTGAAAAATTGGCGATTTGTGTTCAGGAAGAGCTAAATCAAACAAGTGTCAGTTCGAATTACTTTCGCGTTTGTCATTTGACTTATTCGATATATTGAAGAGAACGCTGATTCAGAGACAAAGATGCATTAAATACAGGCCCAGTAAAGTGGTATACTGTGCAAGCGAGCATCCAATGAGCAGATTCTGTCCATATGAGTACACAGATATTCCTGTAAGCTAGTCCATAGGTCAGTGACTTTGCGAATCATTCTAGTCTCTACTGATTACAAACATTCTACCAGAAAAATTATTTTGTAATTATATATTTAAAATGTACGTATTGTGTTAACAAATAACATTAGTCTTTACTTCTAAATATATTAGCCTGATGGGCATTCAGAAACTGTTGCTGCTATGTACGTATTTCGAAAGTATTGTTTTAGTAAAGCAAAGTCTGAGGTGAATTTTTTTCAGTGTCAAAAAGTATTTTATCTCATATTTGGCACCTTGATAAAATGTAGTGTGAGGTGAACTTTTTCATGCATAAATGTCAAAAAGTAATTTATCTCATATTTGGCACCTTGATAAACTGAAGTGTGAGGTGAACTTTTTTCAGTGTCAAAAAGTATTTTATCTCATATTTGGCACCTTGATAAAATGTTGTGTGAGGTGAACTTTTTTCATGCATAAGTGTCAAAAAGTAATTTATCTCATATTTGGCACCTTGATAAACTGTAGTGTGAGGTGAACTTTTTTTCATGCATAAGTGTCAAAAAGTATTTTATCTAATATTTGGCACCTTGATAAACTGTAGTGTGAAGTGAACTTTTTTTCATACATAAGTGTTAAAAAGTAATTTATCTCATATTTGGCACCTTGATAAAATGTAGGTTTAACGTTCTTAATATTTGTAGTAACATATTATAAATTGTTAAATACATATAAAATATCTTACTGTTATGTAAATTTAGATTAATTCACAAGTGTTTAGGTGAGGCATTTTACTAAAAAAATTAATTTCACATTCTCCTGTGCAGAGTTAATGTATTGAAATACACTGTTGCACTGTACACCTTAGCAAAATTGTGATAAAGTGACACAATAAAAACGTGTAAATGAATTAGTGGAGGTGTTTAAAAAAAGGTTTCGTAATACTAACATTGCTCTACCTCTTCATATATGAACGTCAGTTAAGAGAGCGTAGAGTATTACGATGTTATTTATTTTATACTTCCAACTTGAATCCTTCCCAATTCCTAATTTTTGTAAATGATTATTCTTTAAGCTCTATATATATGGAATTTATCTTGTCCAATTGTAAAACTTATACATTTTAAAATTATCGCTTACATTCTGCAACATATTTTTCAACTATTTAATGTGAAAATTATTTCATAATTTTCTAGAGAACTGTGCACATTAATTTTTAACACGTGTTGAATTTGACAGGGAATTGATTCAGTAATTTGTGAGTTATATATTATAATAAATTTAACTATGGAGCGATATCTTAAGAATGGCAGCCAAAAAGACACAAATTGTATAGTTCGTGTGTTTTTATAGCATATATATATAACGGCATAACTTCACAGTATATATTGTTAAATTACTTATAATACATTTACAGATTCAATTTAAAATGAAAATATTCCTGTCTTAGTTATTTGAGCAGAATTGGTCAATATTCCTTTTCACAGTATTCTATCGTGCTAAAGTTGGAAACAATAACGGCAGTAGTTTCCGAGTTAAAATGTAAAAACCTAATTTTTAATTGGTCTTCTTCTCTCTCAAAAAAGAAAGAAAATAACATTGTGCACCTACACTGCTCCACGTATAATGGTGGTACACCTGACGCGCGTGCCAGATTAGCCCATATTGCTTATCTTATTACTTCTCCAGTACGTAATAAAGCATTATGAAGTAACTTATCATGCCACGCGAACGCTCGTCTGGTTCCAGCAAAAAGTTACAGGAAAATGGTCGAAGTAAGGTTAATTCTACTACAGGTTAGAAAGATCAATGTTATAAGTTTGGCACAGGGAAAATTTCTGCCACTTGAGCGCTGGTATCGCTAGTGCACCAAATTGACCAATCACAGAGATTTCCTGAATTTTAAATTACATTAAGTTGATAATTTAAAACGCGAAGTCGGTTTCGTTTCACTTTTAAATTAAATTGAATTACTGATATAATTTCAAAGTTTATTTATATTTAATTTTACTACGGTTTCGTATTTATCTGGTCTCTTAGCGATTGAAGCGAAAATAGTGGCAGAAATTTTCCCTGTGCCAAGCTCTCCCATAATAAAACGTATTTTCTTTCTAACCTGTAGTGGAATTAACCTTAGTCGGAGTAAGAACTTGACGACTGGAGTGCGGTGATGGCGAATGGGGAACTTTATTAAGGTGGTTGTCTGTACAGGGCACCAATTGGTGTGCGGGAACTTTGGCCGTTACCAGATTATTCGAAAACTACTCTACGATCGTGATTATCGTGAATGATCTCTGCTCAGGAATAACATTCAAAGAACATTACACGTGTGTGTACCTATCTCAGGTCGAATCAGTTCAAACAACTGCAAATAACTCGAATATTTTTTAACCAAAGGCTTTGAAAAAATTTGAGACTGTGTACATTCATACGATACACAATTTTGCATGGCTTTTTTTTTTAAATAATGTACCGTTTGTTAGAAAAAAATATTTTGCTTCATTTTGGCTCATTTTGACAACAAAATATGTGATATTTCAGAGGTAAAAATCTAAAAATCAGTTTTCTGTATTTCAACAGAAGAATTCAGATACAAACATTGATATATGTCTTAAAACTGTAAGAATGAATTTTTGATATATGTACAAATTTGCGTTAAAAAATATTTCCGAAACCACTGCAAAACTAAAGAGAGAGGCCTTAAGGTGGCTGCCTACCCCACGCTTCAAATGCGTTGCAGTGTGTTCGCAAACAGGTTTTTTCTACGAAAATATTCCACGTGTGCCAATTGTGCCAACGTACGAAAAGAAAACAAACTTCAGACAAGGTCCAAACCTCATTGTTAAGACGTCAAGATCATTAAAAAACACTGATTCTAAGCTTTCCAACATGGCTAAAAACGATCTTTTCAGACTTCTGTACTTCAAAATGTTCTAACCAGATGTATATGAAACTCAAATTGCGACCTGCACTGAACTTAGCTGCAGACTTTCCAACAATAAAATTATGTGGTCACTGCTTAATTGCAGACTTTCCAACAATAAAATTATGTGGTCACTGCTTAATGTCCCATTGTAAAAACCGTTCGACGGGAACCTTGCACACTAGTTCAGCGCTTGGATCGTTGAGGTGACCCGGCATTTGATGCGCGCTTCAAGGTCGACCTTATTGCTCCGTCGCTTTTGAGCCTCTCACTCGCGGGTAGGGGCGGCGCCCTTAAAGCATATTTTCTAGCGGCCAAAAACTGTAAAAAAAATTTTTTTTCGGTTCTTTTTAAGCATGAAAATTTTGTACACAATCTTTGAAAGGATCTAGTCGTGTACAGTACACCTTTATCGTTAATATTACGTCATAAAATGCTATGTTCAACACTGAACGTCTCATAGAGACGTGTTGCGCCTAGAGACTAGGGCGGGGCGTGATGCGCTTTCTGTCTCGACCTTACCGCTTCCGAACTTTAAGGCCTCGAACATGTAAAATACGTGTAACCAGACGGCCACCTTAATGGCGTTCACTTGGAAAAAGTACATAATTTTATTTTCGTACGACATAGTGTTCGTTTTATAGACGTTACTTGTGACTACAGTTCCTACGTGTGAAGAATGTTTTATTGCTCATAGTTTTTTTCACAGCACACTTAAAAGTCAGAATTTGCAAGTTACGGGAACGTAGGTTGGCCCTGTAATACAGATCAAGCGACTTACTCTAACGAAATAATTTACTCTGAAATTAGACATTTAAAAACTCACAATGAAATTCCTTCCTACTATTAAAAAAATCTGAAAATGGTGACCTTTTATTCCATTTACGGCAAATTTAATTTAAAAAGTTAAAAGGACTTCGTTGTGTTTTTAAAACATTTTAGCATGTGCTCATAATACCTCGTTTCAGTGTTAATTATTTCATTCAAGTATGTCACTTGGTTTTTGTTATTTCTGTATTCTGTAAATAACTATAAGAGCCAAAAAAAATGTTTGCACATACCACATATAATATTCATTAAACGAAAACTTTGTCATGCAAATAAAATATTACGAATTTTTGCCATGTGAACACTCTTTAAGTGTTGCGAAAATAAAGCCCATGCTTGGCTACTGGCTGTGATGGTCCCAGGAAGAGGAGCTCGGTTTGGGAAGGTAGGGAGACGGGGTGGGGAACCTCTGTATTGTAGGTCGCGTCTGCTTTGAATATTAACGAGACTGGGTCTGACGCAAGACGACAACAGCGCCACGCGTCTCGCCGCGGGACGGTACCGCAGATTGGACGCCCGCTGCGTCGCTGTCCGACTTCGGGGACAAAGACCTACTGGTGTTACTAAGTGGGTGTCGCATATACCGCGCACTCTGAAACCAAGAACAGTGAGAACTGCTTCGAACCAGCAGATTTATTTTTAACACTTGAAGACTATGTCCTTGTATTGTTTGGCAAGTTAAGTAGGCTTTCCGTTTCTTCGTCAACAGCGAGGTCACTAGAGACAGTTATAATGACAAGAGATGGGAGAGGAGTCGGCCATGGCCTTTGTTAAGTGACCGTCTAAACATTCGCATGTGTATTGCTCGGGTTAGGATTAATTAAACATATCTCGGCAAAGGCACAGTTCCATTTCCTCGTTACCGATCAGCGGTAACATGCCACAACTACAGCAACATATATTAATATTTTCGAAAACAAATATCTGGGTTTTGTATATCAGTCATTTGAGAAACACCACATGTCCCATCTTCACAACACGGGTTTATGAACATTTTGCTCTTCAAGCCTCGAAAGTCAACCATTCAACATAGAAGTAACACGTACATCAATATTAAAACTTCAGTACCTCATTTAGAAGGTTTATCAAAATACACATTTGGGGTATTACAATGTATAGCGGCTCTTTCTCGAAACTGACATGTGAATTTTCTCAAATGACTGATTCAATTGTTTCCACACGGTGTTACAAATACTCAGCCATATTTATTGGAACACGGCAAATTAGACTTAAGAGTTAGTGGACGTAAGTCTTTTTTTTTACGTTTGAGGCACGGAAACGGGGAAGGCGATAAGTCGAATACAACACGTGCGTCAAACAGCACATCGCCTCTAGGCGCGGAGTACTAAACTAGCGTGCAATGTTTTCGTAGAAACAGTTTTTGGACGGGACTTCAAGCGATGACCCTATAATTTTTGTGGGAAGTATGTGGTAAATTCCAATGCAGGTTTCTATGATTTTGTTTTACGATTAGGGTTGATATTTTCTCAGCAAAAGCAACTCGAATAAGCCATTTTTTAGCAGTTTTGAGGAGCTTGAAAGTCAGGTTTTGATTAGCGGACGGCATTTCTAAAATCATAGGGACGCAGTTTGAAGTGCATCTTCTTTTCGTAGATAAACGCATTGGAATATTTTTTAACACTTTTACAAGGAAGAATATTTTCCGTACCACGTTACAGCACGTCTCACACGCCAGGTCCGCTAACTCTTTAAGTCGACCTGGGTGGATTGACATGTATTTTGTGCGTTCCAGTCCAAGAAGGGCGTAGAGCTAAGGATGACACTACACAGGCATCACGCCTCATTCTAACCTCTAGGCGCAAGTCACAGAACTGGAGCACAGTCTTCTCGCCGACAACTCAACTCTATGCGACGTTCAGTCGTGACACTATCATATTAAGAGTGCGTGGTAGATAAATAAACGCTGAAATCATCAATTGATTTTTACGATTTTTTCGAACCCAATATGGACAAAATACTCAATGACAATCCTAGATAATGGTATTTGACAACTTTATGAGTAAATATGTATCCAAAATTACTAATTTCTTACGCGTGATCTCTTGCGCCGCAGTTAAATGCACGAGGTTCCGGCGTCAGAGATTGTGCCTCAGAAGTTCGCAACACTGGAAACAATTATGTTTAAAGCGTTGGCTAAAACTATTGTCTACGATTGCTTTAGTTTAATATTCGCAAATTGGCTTCAAGAAACCTACAGTTATCAATTAATGCTTTTAGCGTTGAATTATGTACCACGCCCTCTTAAGGTTGTTCAAGTGGGGAAAAAACATAATTTTATATTTGTATGAAATAGTGTTAGTTTTGTACACATTACTTGAGAGTACATATACCTCTAACGGAAAAAAATTAGCTCATCTAGTTTTCCCGTAATGGCACTTCAAAGTCAAAC